>JAECUM010048296.1:0-23980 GCA_016617855.1 Megalonaias nervosa
CTCTTAACAATCGTTTTTAGATATAATAATAACGCCTCTTATTCTCTACTTGTCAACATTTCTTCTATGTTACTTACCTTAACATGTTTCTTATAACATGGTTGAACTATATAATAATTACTTTTATCTATGTCCGATGCATTTCTATTCTCCTCTATTTCATCAGACATCCATCAACCCAATGACTGTATCTATCTAAATACAAATCCCATGGGAAATCAACAAAATGTCATGGTGTGTTTATTACAGATTCCATGGCACATATATTACGTACCGTTTTTATGTATTCACATCGATACCATCTTGTTTGTTCTTATCCTATTCAGGTAAATTTATTTCTCAGCTTTCTCAGATCAGTTAATATCCACGCATGTGCATTGGTAAATATTCAGTCCTGTCAATGTATCTACAATGGTATATTAAGTACTTGGCAAACATCCAAACGTTCACTTATTTCTTGTGAAATGATGGTTTTTATAACGTCTAAGTGGAGCTTTTCATGTATCTAATCCAAACTCATGATTGTTTTGTCCGTAAAAGCTGTGCCCAATGAAGTTACTCTTGAATTCATATCATGTCCTTAAGTTATGATACTATTTGGTATGCTGTATTTTAATCCCTCTTAATTCATTTCTTTCCATAATACATATGAAAGTGTGTTGGTTAAGTACCTATGTTTTATTTGGTTTTATTTAATCTGAAATATTTCAATATCTATTCAGGCATTTTGTATGCGTAAATTTGATATTTAGCCATTGTCTTTTATAATAGATAACAGCAAAATGCCCACCTCTTTGTCCATGTATTGTACCTATGGAGGTAATTGTTTCTT
This sequence comes from Megalonaias nervosa, assembly GCA_016617855.1. Classification (NCBI taxonomy): domain Eukaryota; kingdom Metazoa; phylum Mollusca; class Bivalvia; order Unionida; family Unionidae; genus Megalonaias; species Megalonaias nervosa. Next base: position 833 of record JAECUM010048296.1, read on the forward strand.
TGTTACACCGCTAAGGTTGTCACTCATAGAGGGATACCATATTTTTACATCATATCTTTTTCATCTTCGGTCTAATATACGACATTGGGATATGTAAGTAACGAAAGTCCTACGGCTCCTTTTCTATTTCATTGCAATCGCATTATGCGGTTTTATGAATGTCGGTTGCACATGAGAACAGCTCATCTCTGGTGTCTTTCAAGCTTCTTCTTGGAACTGCTGTCACTTCCTTTAGGACATTATGCGCTTACGAATGGATTGGATTGTATGTGCAGATTTTAAGTTTTATCATAATTGTGGAGCGTATAGTTTTTGATTGCAGAGAGTATTTTACTTTTCACCAGTATAGTACTCTGTAGTAGCCTCTAAAGATACAGAGGTGTTACTCAGTTATAAAGAACAATGATTCACCTTATGCGAAAACCGCAGAACAGTTGACATATTATCAGAACTGGATCTAAACTTGCATAAATGTTATTATTTTATTTTTCCAATGATCACATTTGTTCATAATATCAAGTATTATACATGTATGTTGTTTAAAGTGTTTGTCTGCTTTGAGAAAGTAACTTGTATATGCTTAAAATTTTTTACGTTGTTGTCATTCCTACAAGGTTCTTTCATATCGTGTTATCATCTCATGGGAATAAGGCTTATCTGTAGAGAATATGAATACCGAATTAATTTTAAACACATTTGCTAACTGAATGAAAGCTATTGTTAATTCGTCCCCACATTTTATCAATATCGTACGTGTTTACTTGTACTCACTCATGTGTTTGTTTGATTAACAGGATTTGCCCTCGGCAGTACAATTGAGTCGGAAACAAAGGGTATATGGGTGTGGTGTCGTCCACATCCCGTTAAAAAGGATCAAGTGCTTTTACTGCTGGACACTGAGGGGCTGGGTGACATACAAAAGGTATTTTGTGAAAACTGAAATGCATTAAGTTATCTATTTGAGACCATCAAAAGTATCCCCAGCAGATATTCACAACAAGCGTAAACTATTTTCTGCAACTTTGATGCTTTGCATATTTTAAATGTTAGAGTAGCTGAGTATTTTCAGATTTAACGCCAATTGACCAGAACCATCTGGTGATATTCAAGTAACATCTTTTAGCCGAGGAAATTTGACTCTATTAGTATTTTTAACCTCAGTTCTTACAGCACTCATACAACTATGACCTAATATGATAAAATATTTTTCATCCTATTTTTCATGACATTAATGGTAAAACGTAAACATTTGTTTTATGCATAATAATATTTGGCAGTAGATGCACCAAACTTTGTCAAACGTGTTGTTTCCAAAATATGTTAATTTAATAACGCATATGTCTCCTATATAATTTGAAACGTGGCAATAAATATCAAAGTAGATAGAATTTGAATAGGATAGACTAGGACGCATCCCAGATTCATTGTTATATAAGCTAACATTTTATCTCCTTCACTACATATCTGAAGTCTTTATTAACTAGAATTTTCTACTTTTAAAGATAATGAAATATGCATAAAACTATGCAACTAATATATTTAGAATATGTACAATATTTTCAATACAATACAATACAATACAATACAACAATCTACAGTTTTCTTTGTTCATACACATAATTAAATAACTCTCATATTTTGCGACTAATATAAATAATAGGCTATTATTGATTCCAATAAAATCATCTGCACTCAGAACAGACCCTGATCTTTAGAGCTGATTTTCGTGAGGTAATCAGAAAAAGCGGGTTTATTAGATATCTAATTTGTCATCTAGAATAGAATGGCAATTTTAATAGGAAAAAGTCTTTGAAATTGAGCAGATGATCTGCTTTTGCTGTTTTAAAACTTGATTTGCACTTTAATTTTGCAGTTTGTTGACATTTTGAAGCAGAAAATAATACCATACTGTAGTAGATCTCCAAGGATTGTCACCCAAGAATTTAAAGTCACCAAACTGCCATTTGTTTTGTGATGAAATAAGTAAACGGGAGAAAACTGCATCAAACCATGACCTTTGTTTAACTTTAAAGTGCTAGGGACACACGTTAGCATGTTAGCAATAACAAGTTTATATTATTGTAAGTGATATAATAGATACAAAAATGAAAAAGCATTGGCAATGCTTAGTGCCAAGGCAGAGTCACAAACATCGCTTGAAAAATAGAACCATTAAACCATAGCCTAACATTAAGAGAATTTGTAATATGCATTGAAAACTAACTCAGAGCAATATGGTAGTATTGAAGCTGCCTTATCTGGTCAAAACGCTTAGGACTATGTTCTGTTACTTGTGACCAGAGATTGCTTGGCGACAATGTTTCCACTTATATTTGTTATAAATCCATTTGTTATAATAACCAACCACAGCGAAACAATCTAATAATACTTTACAGGTAAAATAATGTTCAAAAGTGAGCTTGTTGTTGACTGTCAAACACTGTGAAATAAGTTGCAAAATTGCTGAAAGCGGACGCGATTTCAGTAACTCAATTAAACCTTAATAGTTACGGCCATCAATGATATATATATATATATATATATATATATATATATATATATATATATATATATATATATATATATATATATATATATATATATATATATATATATATATATACTGACAAAATGGACTTTAGTCAGACTTAGTAGGAGCCACTTCAGCTATTATAATGTTATGATGGTACAAGCATGTACCGAGAAAAATATGGATTTATTATTTAATTGGATTTAGCACATGATGCTGTAGACATATCTAGGTCTTCATATATCTCGATATTGCTGTTTGCTACAGGTTAAATAAGATACCAGTTGTTGTTCGCATCATCTATTGTGTTATCGTACTTAGGACAGTGATAATAAATAATAATTTCACACCACCGACAGTAACATGTTTATTTTTAAATAGCCGAGAATACTTTTGTCAATCTGATATCTATAGATATGAATTAATGTTGACCAAGGTAACTCTCGTATGATTGTACAGTCTGTGCTCGACAAATATCACATTTATGAAAATATTTCCACGATTTCCAGTCTTGATAATTGTAACTGTATATCTAGTCAGTGTTGCTATCGTTAAAGAGACATACATTAGAAAATAAAATAAATAAATAACTCTTTCACAAAAAATACAAGCACGAAGGAAGGGACGCAGAATAATGCATCCTTTGGTCTGCTTATCATACCAATGATCATGTAATAAAGAGTATCAACTAGTGTCTTTTAAATGATGCGGCTCTCAGTCACGATGTCTTCAAATTCAGATCAGCACTTTATCCGAGTCAAATATCAGTGAATGTCTGCGATCAGCCACTATATGCCTTATGAACAAATATTGAATGGACACGGCGAATTAGAAACGTGATGTGAATTATATATTATTATGCTTGGAAGTTTCCAAATAGATGCTGCGGCCTGGAAAGCAATATGTACATGGTTAGGCAAATTGGAAGAAACAGATCTTTCCGCCAAAGCCAAGTCATCTTCATTTGGCAGTGCTATCCCGTATACACATGCAGTTCATTCGAGTTGTACGATATATGCCTGTCAGGTATGAATAGCCCTTTACATTCGTCAGCAGAAAGCTTTGTTGATCACATTAAAGATCTGATTCCAACCGATAACCAACTCAACTGTTGATGTCTGATGCCGAACAGAAAGAAGTTAATGAGTGTATGTCGATTGTTTTGAAATTAAAATGGACCATTTTTTACATTTGCTAGGTCTTCAATATATATATTTTCAAAATGTATTTTGAGGCCATTGTACAAATCATGTAAAGCGTCTTTGCACAGGGCCGTAAAAGTGTGCGTGCATATACAAAACATGCTGAAAATCCTAATTAAGAGTCTACTAAATGTCAGACAATATAAAGAGGGGAAACGTAAATTCGCCAAAATAGTCAATATATTATTGCCCATGCCATTGAACCAAGCCCATGGAGATATAATCATACGTTCAACGTGGTGTAGATGTTATTGGCTAAACTGAAAACACGCAGCCCCGCCAATAATGGATCGTACGTGATCCAGAAATTGGTAGAGCATACATGCATTTGAAGACAACTTTGATACATGCGAACAATGAATCTGTACACGTTGTTTGGCAATCAAGACCATAGCAATAATAAATGATTGTGCAAAATATGATTATATGTTTAAATGCTGCAGCTAGAAATGGCAAGAAGTTTCACAGGGTACCTTAAGTAAATATGTTTTGCATTATGTTACGAATATGTAATTAAATTGCTTGTGTGTTAGTTTTAAATTATTTTTATTTTATTTTTCTTTCATTATATTTTATTGTAATAATAATTGTCATTGGATTTGAATCTCTTTTCGGAACATTTACTTGACCTGATTAGAATGTAACGGTTGCTTAAGCACTATTTTTAGTTCACCTTGGTTGAGACGTTTGTAAACATTGAATGAAAATGATTGGTCATTATCAAGGTAATGTTCTGCTTGCGTGATAGCTCTAATTTGTAAACAACTTTTTTAAATTGAGTCTTATAGTAAGATTCGCTAAGTTCTTTCATGGCGTACGTGTCTATCGGCTGTGCGATTTTACTGCGTTGTTCCATCTGGGTGACCACGTGGGCCACCATATGATCTAAAATTGAGGGTTTTAATACTCATTCTCAGAGTTTTTCAGTGAGTCGTAAAATTGTACCTTTGGGCTCAAGGTATTCGTCTTGTTGTTGCCTTCGAGTTGATTTTCGTATTTAAAATAATTTATTCACCCTGTGAAATACTTCTTTATAAAAGTTCTGGGACAAAGACATACAGTGGAAATATATTCTGGAATTCTAAACGGGAACATTAGAAATTGTTATTCAACGAGTATCTGTTGCCATAAGTACAACGACCTTATCTGACGTCATCGCCTTCTATATTGGAATTTCATCGAGATTCGAACCTGGATTCAATTAGAACTGTTTAGTGATAGGACTTATATTTTTTCAATTTTAGGATTAATTTTGGAATTATATTTACAAACTGTATGTTCTATTTTCTATTTTTACATTGTTTTCAAGGGAAATTAATTATTTTGTTAAATTTACAAAGCTTGTTGGTTTCACTCTTTTCTTTTGTTACTTTTGTACGAGCTTACACGTAACACGTTACAAGAGGAATTTTCTCAAAAAAGTTACCATAAACAAAAAAAAAAAAAAACAACATAAGGAAAATTTAATATAACGCCGTTCAAGTTTGTAGTTATTATCAGAAAGTAAATATCTCTGTGCGCCACAGCGTGAAGCAAATAAGTTTTCTCCACTTGCAAATATACATGATCCTCAATTAAAAATAAGAATGCAAACTTAAACAATTATATACTACAGTGTTCATTATTTATAGAATGTCTGTTTCTGTTTATGCGCCACAAAAACAATTCGTGAAACCATAATATACTAACCCTATTGAACACCCAAGAATTCTTTGTTAGTCATCGGTTTTCTACTGCTGGATTTCACATGTGAGTTGAACTGAAAGTACGTGCCTAAGTTAGATAAAATAACCCAAGTAAAGGACAACAACAAGAACAACAAAACAAATAAATAAGAACTCTAGTCTAACTGTGTGTATTTTTGCCTTTGCAGATGAACTACAATACCCTCTGCGTTATATTGTGACTTTGACTGTAATTAGTAGGATAACTACATACGCCTTAAGCGTAATATAAAAGGAACCTATGAACGCAGTGTATTGTTTTGATTTCATCAATAATAGATTGTAATGGATGAGTAGGTTTTTCGCTGCTTTGAAAATACAGCAGTTTCCTTCGGATTGGCAGAGCATCGGTAATTTATCATGTTTTCAGAGAACACTGAAAAACATGATGTAGTTTTCGGAAGTAGAAATGAAGTATAAATTTAGCACGGAAAATTACCACAATTATTGAAATGAATCCATCTTCAAGGTTGAAAACGGTATGAAATGATCAAATATGAAGATGAAGTTACTAATTCGTTATCACAATACTTTGTCACTCATTTGGTGCAATTCATTATACAATAATAACTACATACTTACAATTCTCAACTCTCTTTGTTGGGCCTCCGAGGAGAAAATATCTTTGCCAATTTCGTCTTTCTAGTTTGTATGAACATTCAGAGAATAAAACTTTTCAAACTACACATGAAACTATGAGCAAATGAGTTTTTCATCTACAATAAAAATATTTCTGAATCATGGGTTTGCAGCATTGTGTTCAATTGTACAAGATAACAAATAATTGTAGAATTATATACAGTGCAGTATATAACCTCTTATTCAGATATATATATATATATATATATATATATATATATATATATATATATATATATATATATATATATATATATATATATATATATATATTATGTGATTGTTCGACAGCGTTGCATGATATGCATGGTTCAAAGTTGTATTAGGCCATCAAGACTAGAAAGTGTCATTGTAAATTTCATTGCTAGGGGTAACATATATACTATTATCTATTTGATGATTTCTTGCTTTGTTTCGTCTTAACCTATAATAGGATTGGAAACGGTTTCAAGGCCTATATCACGCTTTCTTTCTCTCTTCCACCGTATTGCTTGGACAGTCAACATGTCCATTTTATTTGGTTCAATTCAGATTACTCTCTCTCTCTCACGTCGCAAGCTTCGCGTGAAAATACGTAAAATAGGAACAAATCGAATTTTTGTATGTGGCATGAGAGAGTGTCCTGGACCTATGATGGTAAATCTGAAACCAACAAACATAGAGAGAGAAGGATGTGATGTGATTATGATTTTTAACGTAGCTTTAACAATTTTTCAGTCATATCGCTACGATGTCTGCAGTGTGGCAGTTTATAGTGATGTCTAGCACTGGGGCATCATGCCGCAGACATGTAGCATGATGTCCCACCCAGTCACATTATCCTGACACCAGGCCGACCAGTCCTAACACTAACCTCTTAATGCTGAGCGCCAAGCGAGGCAGCTGTTAGTACCATTTTGTAAGTCTTTGGTATGACTCGACCGGGGATCGAACCCACGACCTCCCGCATCCGAGGCGGACGCTCTAACCACTAGGCCACCGGAGCGGTTCAGAGAGAGAAGGAGAGAGATGAGGAATAGAAACATAGTCAACAGCAATCTTAAAAAGGCATAATATTGACTACGAATAACTCCAAAGAGCTTTAAGTGTTTGAGCAACCACTTTTTGATTCGCCATTTCCTCACAATTTCGATGTACTCGCCGATGATCGAATCTAGTGGTTGCTCCTTCTCAGTTCGGAACCCAAGCCATGCAGAGTTGTACTTCTCTGCTCTCATCATTTAATTTAACTTTCATGTTTAAATCCCAAGTGTCACTTTTATTTATCCAATTAATATGAATACAATTGAGCTAATTTAAGTGCAAATTACCAAATTTCCAAAGAGATTGCAAATAGCTACCGAACAATAATCTGTAGCGGACTCGCTAGGCAGAGATTTGAAGATTTCACTCCCTCTATATATGAACATTTTTTGTCATCAGTCTTACTTCTGAGAGAAACGGAAGTAGGTGTTTGTGGTATAAAAGAAGTGTATGCAGTTTTATGCTATCTATCTATAATTATACCAATATTTATATTAGTGTTTCGTTTTAAGTAAATTCGACAAGCTTGGTTTCCTTTTAATGAAACATATACACATAAAAGACTATATCAAAGATATATTGTACACACAGATTTAATGTGTTTCGTTTCAGGGGGACAAAAACAATGACAATCAGATCCTGGCACTCGGAATACTTCTGTCTAGTACTTTGGTCTACAATGTACTTGCGAAATTTTCCAAAGACGACATGGACACACTCTCGTACGTATACCGTTAATGTCAACTGTTGTTAGCATTCCCACCATATTTCATTTTGCAATTACGTTACACAAACATTGATGAATGTTAGGTTTCAGTTACTTATTTCTCTTACGGCGTTTATTGCTCGTTCCGAATAAGTAGCTTGGCATTTTGTAACACTAACTTTTTCCTAATCTTAAAATATGCTAAAATTTTTAATTATTAAATCCAGATTATGGGACTACTCGGAGAAAGCAGAGTCGGTCCATTGACGTTCTCTCCCCATAACGTACTCGGTCCATTATATACGCGACATATCAGTCCAGGCTTTTTATAATAGTAATGTGGATGTAATGTTTTGTTTTTTTAAACGGTGATTTCATTTTCAAAAATTTGTGTTCTTTTCTTCCTACGGTCATTTATTTTGCAATAGCAAAAGAATTAAACTAAAGCAGTATAAGATCTACATTACTATGATATCAAAACAGATACATTGACAGCTCGTGACATTTTTGAAGAGTTCTGGAAAGTGAGCATACCAAATCACAAGCTTGATCTTGTGCAAGATATTTGTGCACCAGTACTAACTCAAGAACCCTGGGCAAAAATATCAGGCATTGAATTTTGACAGATTATGGTATAAATTTAATAACTGAAAGTGGAATTTATAGACAAAATCACTATGCTACCAGATACATACCCAAACGACAGCCACACATTCTAGTAAGACGAAGGTGTAAGACATGGTATAAAAGGTAAATCAAATGAGTTAAAACCAAGTCATAAATCATGTCCTGCTATCACACAGATCTTTATGATTAGACCATGGGTCAAGAGACGACAGAAACCAAATGTTTATAGATACATTTTAGATTTGGAAAGCATTGTTAAAATGTATGATATTAGAGATACTGGATACATATTAGACTGTAGATGTGGAGATTCCAGGGCATCCTATGATCATTTCAATCATTATATTTGGTACCGAAGACAAACACCACCAACCGCAACCACAACCCCCAAACAACATAACACACAAAACATGTACATGTTAAAATTAGTTACAAGGACTTCGCAATAATTTTAAAAGTGATTACAAAAGTGCAAAGTCAGTTGTACCGAGATTATGTGCGCTTTAAAAAACAAATCAATTCAATAGAAATATTTCAGTTTTACGTTCAGTTTGGCTTAAATCTGAAAAGAGTCCTCTTGCTTGAACTAAAAGATTGGCTTAAATCATACATAGAACGGAATACTATATTGAGACAAACATCATATAATGATGTCAAAAAACTTGTTCGATTTTTGTTTACATTAAAGAATTACACCTTATTCATGAAATCAACTATATACTTTATGGATAGAACAAAACTTAAATATGGACAGATGAAATATCTTCTCAATACCAAACATTAATACCATTTGCAGCAAGTACGTTCATTCACAATGAATATTTTTGATCGGCTGTATATAAGGATGTGAATATAACGTCCTAAAGCGTTCCAGACGGACGATGTACGAATTATATTTAATGTTCAAAAACAAATAAGGTGATACTGACTGATAAGGGTTCATCATTAATTCCATTCGAAACAGGAAACTGTTAGAGTGCCAGCAACAAGAAAACACTAAATTGTGTGACACTGGTGACGAATCAAAAGACAACATATCTGGCATCCAGATACGAAACGTCCTGTACTTACTAAAACAAACTGAAAGGCATTCGAAATAGAAATTTGGCAGGAAGGTGCTCAAAACTTTATTTACTCAGGACTTATCAGGACAAAACGACTTTATAACGGATTCAAAAAAGTTTCAAATGGAATCAAAATGTGTGATTATAAAATATTAAAATCTGAGGTGTGCCAAAATTACATATTCAATCATAAGAAAATAAATCTGCGTGTATATATATATATATATATATATATAGTATATATATATATATATATATATATATATATATATATATATATATATATATATATATATATATATATATATATATATATATATATAAAACAAATCTCCAAAGCTATGTAGAGTATTGTGTTATTAAAAAACAAGCGGTTTCTTTAAGCAAAGTTGACACATTATCTAACCAATTGTTATGTCGTCCAATTAATTATTTGTAGTATTGTAAGAACTCAGTGCTACATTGTTCACTTTAATGATATAAATAGATTGTTTGCACGACTGAGTAATTTCATATTTTCAGAACATATCGAATTTGAAATTTCACTTTTTAAATTATTGTAATAAAATTAATATATCAACCATTTGAATAATATGAATTTTGGTAATCTTCTATAGATAGGTTTGGTGAGTATGAGCCTTTTATTTGTCATAAATTCTAATTTCAAATCATTGTCAATAATAGCTCTCCTGGACAATGATCAAAATCGAAACCGAAGAATTTATTTCCATATCTACATATTTTCACTGTAATACTATCTCTGATTGTATCCATGTATTTACAAAGTACAAGTGATATTGAAGACTTTAAAAATTTTTTCTCAAATTAATGTGCTGACTCGGTATGTATTCGAATTAAGTCTAATATGTTATATAAGCTAAGGTTGTTGTTCATAGAATGCAGCTATGCGCAGTTTTCTTAATTTCACTCTCTAATTATATGAATAATTATTGGTGTCTGTAATATATAATATATTTTGCTTCATTGTTTAAATGTAGTCAAATATAGCATTTGGTTTTGTTCCCACGCAGTCGTTCATCATTTTTGTTGCAGTCGGGTTAAACCACTTTCCTCTCGAAACTAGTGGGGAGCCTTAAAATAATCTCATAGATTTGATGGGAGCTCTAAATATGCTTCAAGCTACCAATCAGTATCGCTATTATCAGGCATTTGGAACCGATTTTCTTTTAACCATATACAATTTCATCATTTGCCAATCTGACTTATTTTGTTGGTGAATATTAGTACATTGTCCAACCATCTAATTATTTAATAATCAATTTATGCTTTGCTATGTGTTACGACCCTGTAGTTAAATTACATACGTGTTAAAATTTAAATTCTTCTAATTCTTTGTTTCATTTTTATTTTATTTTTACATCATTAAATGTAGTTATTATTATTATGATGATTATGTTTGCATGGGTCTAATAGTTTGTTAGAAACATCGTATTTATTTAAAACGTAAATGTGACACGTGTAAGCACGGTTTTTGTATGATAGTTTGTCGTTGCAAATAAACAGTCAGGAAAAGCTGTGTAAATGACTGGCTGTGACTACGTCATTACTAATTATACTCGTTTACGTTTTTGTAATGCCCAGGTGTGATTTCGAAATCACACGTGGTTTTCGTGCATGTGTACATGAAATGACGTATTAGCTTGTTTTAAATGCTCAGTTACCTGTAAGAAATATTCAGTCATAGTCATAGTCAGTCATAGTTGAGAGTCACATCATAACATCTTGTAGAGTTTCTAATACCTTAAGGAAAAGGTATTCCTGTGCTGGAAAGAGTTGTTCGTTCGTACGTATGTAGAACAACATGTGTATTGCTAGTGGTGGTAGCTGTATTTCATCTACTTTCTAAATAATTATTTTCCCTGGAGAACAACCCTACTGGCTTTGGACAAAGACCTTTGTTGAAATTATTTCTAAATTGGAGCAGAACAATACAAATTGTGATTCACAGTGAAAATTCTGGACATTTTGTGTTAGCCTTCGTCTGACGTCATCATCCGCCATCTTGGAACGGAACTGAGATTCAGACTATATCAAATTAGAACTGTTTATTTCACAGGACTTAATGTGTTTTCACAATTTTAGGACAATTTTTGGAATCTTCTTCATAAATCGTAAGTCTTGTTTCATCTATTTACCTTTTCACCGTGTTTTCTAGGGAAATAAATTATTTTTGTTAAAATTTACAAAGCTTGTTGTAGTCACTCTTTCTTTGTGTTACTTTGAACGAGCCGATACGTAACATACGTTTAATTTACCATCGTCATTTAATCTGTTTTCACAAGCATAACCATCGTAATCTACTATATATAGTACACACACAGAAACACACACATATATCTATATCTATATGTTGAATATAAGTTACTGCGACATATAGTTACCGTTATTACCTTGTTTTGCGTCCAGGCTCGGCTAACGTGGGTACGTGAGAAAGCCTGCCAGTAGCTTCTCGTGGGTCGGTGGTTCTTCCCGGGGTTTTCCAGGGTTCTTCCTCCACCATTAATACTGGCCGCCATGTATAGCCTATCTTGTGCTGAAAAATGGCGTTAAACCCTATAACAACAACAACCTTGTTTTGTTAATATGTATCGATTATAAAATCTTACGACAGGATAATTCTCCTTGCTAATGTTATATCATTTGTTAAACATTTTATTATATTACAGTGAAATTATTGGTTAGAATTTTGCTTTTTTCAATTGTTTTCTCAATTTCTTACATAATTGTGAGTTTTTCTCTCCCAAACGAAAAGATTATAAAATCGGACTTTAAAAGTCAACGCACTGCTGACCGTAATGCAGGTTTCAATTTTATGTTGGTTTAGAACTTCTCCCAGATCACTGATACGTTGCAAAACAGCATACTATAATAGCAAAAGGTTCATCTAATTCCTACATGAATGATGTGAGATTATGTTTGAACTGCATTAGAGTTAGTATAAATTTATTTTTAGTTTAACATTTAAGTTATTTTTATATGAGACACTGTTTACTAATAGAAGACATTTGAGATAACATTTTATCACCTTAAATACATTGACGAATGTATTCTTTCTTCAGCCCCCCCCCCCCCTTGACAACTTAACAAATCCCTATATGTTTGCCATAGAGCTGAGTATTGGACTAATAATAAATCCAACAAAGCACATAAAATGAGCTAAGTCAGAAAATGCTAGCATATACAGTTTTGTTATGAAAGGAAAATCGTTAATTGTTTCACTAAGGTTTCTTGGTATGTGCTGCAGATGCAATAACTAAATATATGCACATTTACATAAATGCTCTCACGCAATTCCTTCATAATTATTTTTTTCTCTTGATAGTTAAATCTCTGCCAAAACAAGTTGACTTTGTTTAATGCTTGAACAATATATCGCATTTTAAATAATATTTATATTTGTGCATGAAGACCCTTTTGCCAGTCTTTACTTTGTGATGAAAATATCGCAAAGTCGTCTGGATGCTATAATACAATATCAAGAACATGCTAATGATACCTATGTGAAAATCATGGATATCATTATCAATAAACACCTACTCTTGAATTCTCACCTTTCTCTACATAAATATTACACTTTTAAAAAAATAAGGTTTATAACAAAATTGGCCACACAAGGGGAGGGGAGGCTGAGGGGCAGCTGAACGGACCAATCATTCGAGACCTAATTTGACAAAATAAGGCTTATGAAAAAGTTGGCTATAAAAGGGGAGGGGAGGATGAAAAAGACCAAACATTCGAGACTTTATTTCGTAAAAATAAGGCTTATAACAAATTTGGGAATACAAGAGGAGGCTGAGGCAGGGGGTTGCGCAGACCACTTCGCGCTAGGGAACGCTTAGGAAAGAGGTCACAAAAAAGTGAGTGATGTTTTAACGATTTTAAAAACCGTACCTGGAGTAGTCTGGGGGCTCAAAAGTAGTAGCTGTCAGGTATGTAATTAAATCGTTGTTATATCGATAATAATGTTGATTCTGCGCTAACTGTGGAATCTCGTAGATATAAATCAGCTCGACAACGGCTACATGCGATTAAGAAATATCTCCCCGTCCGTGATTCTGTCAAACAGCAACTACAAGAGTCCAAAGAGGAATTTACAGAATGTGTAGCAGAATTATTTAAGACAGTCACAGAGACTACTAAAGGTCTTCTTCCATTGCTGGAACAAACCGCAAAATCAACCGGAAAAATAGCAGAAAGAACTAAGGTGACTCCAAAGATTCTTCTGGAGGTAGCTGGTACTCAATCAGAATTATTAAAAGGTATCGACTAAGCACGTGTTTAGATCGGATGATATAAAAGACCGTATTACACTAGAACCAGGAACAGAAGATCAGCCACCATACGTTAAAGCTGATATACCTCGGATGGTTTTGCTGCTATGAAGGATGGCAGAAAATTATTTGAACTTACTGAGTTTGGGTGGGATGTGAAAGAAAAGCACGTAAAACCTGAATATGTTAAAGGTCTAAAAAAATCTTGCTGATTGGCATAAATATATGTATCGCATTGCCTTCGATGCTCCGCATGCCAGAAGTGACGATGAAGATTTTAAACTGTTTAGCCAATCAGAAGATGAGTATATTGAACAAGTAAGACAAGAAAGGGAACGAAGAGAAGAATAAATGAAGCGACAACTTGAAAAAGCAAAATAAGAAAGCAGAAAATCAGATTTAAAAACTAGATCAGAAACAAAGAAAGAAAGAAAAAAAAAAGCCTTGTCAGACGAAACAACTGGAAGTGGTCTTGTCACTCGAAGAAGTAGCCTTAGCACTCTAGATGATAAATTTGCCATGGTAACATCCTCGCTGATGTTAATCGACTAGAAATTCTGATTGGTAGAAGACGAGCCTGCAATAATTGCCCAGAAATCATCACTGAAGCAGCTGCAATCTATCAGCTATTATTCACAGGTGGTATCATGGACATTAATGTTTATCGGGCACTTATCGATGAAATTACCGATTGCTATAGCGATGGTCCCTATAGTGCCTAGGTATGCAATTAGGTCAGTGACAAGAACATAATATGATCATACACAGTGCTCAACGTGGATCTGTAATGGTCATTTGATAAATTCACGATTACCAACATATCAAGTTATCTACGGAGATGCAATTGGTGATGTTGTTCAAGGTCTATTCAGAACGGTAGCTCCAAAAGCTATTGCGATTGCAAAGCAATTAGGAATGAAAGCCATCGACTTCGTTCGTGGCAAAGCTACCAGCGCCATCGGCGACCCTGCTGGTAAAGCACTCTCAACTATCAAACAAAGACTAGCACGATTAATACGACGAAAACCTCAGCCAGTAAAACTAGCAAGCACCGAAGTGATGCCAGCACGTGTCAAGATGCAAGCAGATACTTCTTGCCCGCTTAGGCATTCCTAGCGTTTGAAGTTCAACTTCTGAAAGCAGATGATACTGGATATGGAGTTGGAGATCGAGTTGGTTTTGTTAATAATAGTGTTATAGCGTTGTTCAACAGTGCCACATACATGATTGATTGAAAGAATATTGAATTATGTCCAGAAAATGTTAACGTTACCATGACGATACTGTCTCTGGCAAGATATTTCGATGATTATTTGTTTTCTGCTGGTCCGTCAATGATGTTCGCGAAGGATGCCACTGATCACCCCGAGAACCGTTAACATAACAATGAACGCTGCTGGAGATGCAGTCGCATCAGTGAATGAAAATTTCAGCCAAGGATTCGCATCATGTAGATCGATGCTGAACGGTGAAGAAGAATTTTCATGTGCAATTCCACTGACACACATCTTCGGCCTCTGCAGGAATGTCAGAAAGGTTATCTTTGGCACAAGCATACTGTAGTGCTTGGCAGAAAAGCCACCGACAATGATGCGATCTGGCACCCCAATACAGTTGATGCTAGTGATGTAATACTGGATGCCAACAAAGACACCGTCGCTTATTGAAGAGCAAAGGTTGCTCTCTTTTATGGACAGCGGTGGTAAGTCAACATTGTCATGGTTGACGATGACCACAGACAGTGTCCAGAGTAAAGTTACTGCGCTATTTACATGGCTGATAGCATCACAGCAACGGGTTTCAGCTCCATGTGATATATTCGTAGCTTTTCAGAAACACACTCGAGTAAATTCACAACAGCAAACCCCCGTGGTGTTTGATACTCTCGGGGTTAGTGAAGTTTCTCTGAGAATAAACGGACATCAAGAACCATCCAAAGAAGTGTTATTGAATTTTGAAAACAATCATGTTGCACGTGCGTATCATCGGTTGATGACATTCAGCGGGCTTGATGAGAATGTTGATTCTAGTTTGCAGATATCTCAGCCTGATTTTACATCTCGCTGGAACACCTGGATTTGTTCAGGCAATCAGTCGTTGACATAAACTTCCGAGCTCGTGTATCACGACCCGCTGGTGGTTACAGAGCAATCAAACAACTGTCAGAGAAAACAATGTTATTCGAAGGCGCTGGTGGACGAATGAGACTCATATATACACCGGTGGAAAATATGTAATTAAATCATTCATAATGCTGTATAAATGTCATATCAACAAGAGAATGTTACTCTGACACCTGATCAGATTAAAAAGCTACAATCAGCATCGAAAAAGAATTATGGAATACAAATATCGCCGAAAAATCAACGATGTTGCAAGGCCCAAGCAAATAATCTCTGACCTAACGTCAACTTAGACACTTTAATGACCCCAGGAAATCAAAGACCCGTAGTAGACTTGATCTTTCTGCGGGTGCCATTAATGGTATAGCAAAGACTGGTAGTATATTTCCACTTCTTGCAGCTATACCAGCATTGATTGCCGCTGAAGCTCCAGCTGTAGCAAAGGTAGTCGCAGTTGGTGCTGCCGAACTGCTGCCGGGATGGCATTAAAGAAAGCGACAGAGAAGAGTCTGACTTCAAAAAAAGAGAAGAAAGGGGAGACGGGGCCAACGACTGCTAGAAACTGTCCAGTTTTGAATTACTTGATGATGCTCGGCGATTAAGCATCAATAACTTTAGAGGAGATTTCATGCGCGATCAATTATCAAAACAACCAAATAGCACCGAAACGGGTATCAGTAATCTCGACGGAAGGTCAGGTCCAGGAATTCACTAGGTTGCATGCGCAAGTTGATCCACGTAGTGTTGTTTATTTTCACTCTTATGGATTGGCGCCACCAAAAGAAATTTTATAATATATCAGTGGATCTGCCAGGAGATGAATCTGGTATTCATCTTTACCACCGCAGACATCAACAGATTCACCTACATGCGGTCCAGAAGCACTTGCTGCACTCGACGCTACTTTTCACTCGTATGGATTGGCGCCACGAAAAGAAATGTTAAAATATGTCAGTGGATCTGCCAGGAGATCAATCTGGTATTCATGTTTACCACCGAAGACATGAACAGATTCACCTACATGCGGTCCAGAAGCACTTGCTGCACTCGACCCTACATCAAGGTCATCAAAACCACCGCATAAAGTCGTAAACAAATATACCAGCAGACAGTATAGCCATCCAACGTCGTAGCCGTCCGTCATTTTAAACATCACTAAGTTTATAATGATAGATATTCACGGACGATCTCTCGCTAGAGTTAAGATACCTGGTCCGGGTGACGTTGTTTTCTAAAAATATGTGACACAAGATGAGCTTTCCGAACTTATGAACCTCGCTGGGGTTGAGAAGGATGAAGTTATTGTTTCTCAGGATCAGCATGGACGGCTAAAGAAAGCAATATTAGGTGGACTGATATTCTCCGGAGAGTTTTAGGTGCTACCGTCGATAATATCCCAGTATTTACTGATGGAGGAAGAATCAGAGACTCAAGCATATCAATCACAAGGATCGGAAAAGAGGTCAATAAACATGTTGCTAAAACTGATGATACAATGACCAGTGAACTCAATATGAACGGAAATACAATTGTTGTTTTGAGAGAACAAGCGTCTGACTATAACGCCTCAACGACGAAATAAGTGGATGATAGAGACACCGCAGTTAGTGATAAATTAGCCACGTTGCTAGCTGAGTATGACGTACATGTAAGCGCATTTACTGTTCTTCGCAGAAACTTTCAACGACTTGATAAAAGCACCGATGATTTCTTTGGAAGTCCGATGTTTGTCGACGTAAGACTCGCTGAATTTAACACAAAACTCGGTGAACTAGTCAACGTAAAAACGTCAATCGCCGACATCAACAGACCGCGCGCAGATATAACTAGGGGAATCCCTGATACAATTGAAAAAATCAGAAAGATTGAAACGGGTGTAATTCATACGACTCGTATCGTCAACGCTGCATACACAGTAAATTCAGGATCAGCAACATGGTCACAACAAAATAACTCAAAGATATCACTGAGATCACCGCGTGTACAGGCTCTCAGTTTGCAGTTCTGCAAAATTTAGGATATTTACGACATATACATGGCGTCATTCAACAGATCGACTTTCTGGAACCGTGTCAGTCACTCTAAATCAAAATACCGAGGAAATATTCATATTTGATCCCGAAGACAAAACAAATTAACCTCAGCGACGTCCTGGCAGTGTCTTGAATTTGTAGAAAAAATGCCTCAGTTAATTTTTTAGCATTCACATAATGAGCCACAATGTTCAAAGTCTCACGCATTCTTTCAGATATGAACAAGCATATTCGTGGCAGACATCGCTGAAACATATCATTGACACGCACATGGCAAAACAAAAAAATTAAAAATCCCGCAGAGGCATCGTGGTTGGCGACAATGTTGTATACGCGGTATCTAACGTAGTAACTGGAACAATGATGTTAATCAGTACATTATCAGAGATGTTCGTGACAGCACCAGTAATAGGAATCGTCGTTGCCATTATCGCCGATGTTGCTGATATTCTTAATATCATCGCGAGGAAACTATCAACGCGTGCGACTGATAAATTACATGAGCACACAGAACTATTGTGAAAAGCGACGCACTCATATGCGCTGTTATCATCGGTGATATCGTCGGGGTTGAACGACTGTTTAATATGAGACCATGAATTTATCGAAATGAGCAATATTTATCATAACGCGTGTGACACGCTTTGCATTTCGGCGTTGACTTCACCACATTTAGAATTTGTGTAAATAATAATGACAGAGACACGAACATTATTAGAACAAATAGTACCTAATACAACACCACCAACAACCACGATGATGTCAGCGACGTCAACACAACTGGAATTTGATATTAGTTTTCCTACTCCGATAAGTGCTGAATCCGTTACCGGATCTGATCGAAGTTTAGACATCCCTCTGGCACAATTGCAAGTCTATAATAGCTGGCCAAATATCATAACAAAGTCGTTTAGTGGATTTTCCGGGAAGTTATCAATTCTAATCTATCACAGGAAGAGAATTAAAGATCGTAATAACGGTACCCGAGCCAACGCTGAGTGTCGACACTAAAATATCAACGCCAGCTTACGTTGTTGATATATATATAATTCATCGATCAGAACCGTGTTAGGATGGCCCCTAGCAGCACCACCAACACCACCAATACCACCAGAACCTTAACGGTCTGACTTTATCACAGATAAAATTATAATTATAGAAAAAAGCTTATCAAAATCATAAATTATGGAAAGCAGTTAAACTAAATTTAAATATACCAGGCCAACACATTACTGGAACTGATGGTAAAATATATGCTGTACATGTCACTATATTCATTTGCAACCGAAGCAGAACAGGTCGATGAGCGAACGAAATCATTTTTCATTGACATCAGAATAGAATATCATAGTGCAGGTAAAAAATTACGGCATTTATTTTCCGATTACATCAACAAGTAAAACAACGAATCATAGGAATAATACAACATCTAAACCAGGTGAGATCTGATGCTGAGTTAATGAACCGATCTATCATAAAAACAGAAATCTTTAGTCCTAAATCAAGGACAAAGCTACACAGATAGAAGTGGTATAACTTTCTAGCTCATTATAAGATCAAAATCAAGGATTTTCCAGCGTTCAAAATGCCAGGTTTTGATAATAGGAGAATTAGAACGTGATATCAACAATATCATCAGTGAATACTATCCCCGGAGCACTTCGGCGTGGGAATCGATAAACTCTATTACACCCGCCACAATTCTCCGACATAACAGCGGTATTGGTGGTGTTGGTCATCATATATCACCGGGTATAGTCAGCATCATATGGACAGTATCTGTGAATCTCGTTTGTGATGCTGTCGATGGTAGCTATCAGGTAGATCTTGAAAAATCCAAACAGGCGCATCAAGGATATATTCTTTATAGCTTTACTCCTGAGGTTCACCCTGGTCATTTGATTGTATCAGTGCCTGTTAATCCTGTTTATTTACGATGTCATAATCCATTGTTGTCACGAATACAATTCCGTCTAACTGATCACAATGGGCATATGCTTGATATTCGTGGGATAAAATTACCCAAGAGTTTATATGCGCGTGACAGACCGTAGTCCGTAAACTGTCCAAGAGTTCAGTCAGATCGTACAGTGTGAAACACTGTAATGATCTATAGATAACCAGAAAAATGTTTAAATAAGCAAACAAAAAGATACCTAATTTTATATTTTTTGTTGGCACGCTCTGTGTGAGTGCTTTGAGTGCTAGCGATCCGACTTTGTGTTCCATCGTTGAACGTTTACGGTCAATGTGAAACACTACAGGCATCTGTCTCTGCCTCAAAACATTCACATTGGAACTCTTTCGCTTTCTACTATACATTTCTTTAACTGTCTTACACGCGCACCTACAACCTGTTTAGCTTCATATTCTTGAGACAACGCTGATCTAATTTTCTCTATTGTCGCTGCAAGTGTTACAAATTCAGGATTTTTTTTATCATCACTGTCCCTAGCACGAGACGTTATCATTGCTTGCTGGAGTAATTTGATGAATCGATATTCTGCTGCAAGTGTATACGTACCCTGCTCACGTCGTTGTGGCAATACCTCAAAATGATCTGTAATTTTTTTTCAGGATCAAGTTGATCAATACGTTGCACATCATCTTTATGTAATTTTTGAATCGCAAAAATAATCGCATTAATATTTTCTTCATTCATTATATGATAAAAATATTTCTTTGAATAAACGATGGAACGTTTCAAGTTCTGATGTGCTAGCACAAAAGGAGAAAATCAGGCTTAGGTGATGCCCATTGGTGGTATTTCCTGGGAGTATATTTTATATGCTATATACATACATGCTGCAACTATAAACTGATGGTGTTCATATATTGTTTTACGTCAGAGAGGCTTCTGTACTGATCAGTGCTAATTTATGCGTAGACACCCCCCCCCGTGAACCCTTAGATTGTCAAACAACATTCTAGCAGGTCCAGAGGATGATCTAAGCGAACTTGACCATACCATGAATTATGCATGTCTAGGTCAAGTAGTTAACAACAATCACACATTACCAAGTTGGATTTCAGATTATATTCACACCATCTCGGCCAAGCCAGGCTGTCTCCTGACTATATGGAAAAAAAATTTTTCTTCCGTGGCGTGATTCGAACTTGTAATAATTTCGACAACGTGATTAACAGTTAGACGATCTACCGCTACGCCACGGCGCTTACTCTCTTATTAGAATTTTGGAAGACATATATAAAATTACGCGCTGCTTGGGGAAAACCAGAAATAAATCTTCCCCTTAAGGGGTATAGAAACCTACGCCATATTGAATAACATAACTAATTACCAATCATCAGCAATTTGCAACTATTTTTTGCTCGTGACGTCATATATCTTACTCTAGAATGACCCTTAGTTAGAAGATAGATTTGCCATAATTATACAATGACAGTAGGGAGCAGTTTATCTAATGAGGAGCTTGAAAGATTAGCCAAAATCAAACTTTCCCAGGCTAGGTTCGATTGTGACAGATTAACAGATAAGAGAAATCGCCGCAAAGTACCAAACGTGAAATTAGGCAATTGTATGCGTGAGGCCAAGAAGAAGTTTAAGGACGATGAATCAGCGCACGTTTGGTCAAAGTTGAGGATTGGTCAAGAGGATATTTCCCTCGATGCAACAATGAACGACCAGAGAGGAAGAATGATTATCGTTTATCTTGACGAACTAAGATGCTTTTTATAATAAAATGTGTCGTTGCCGTCACAGACAACGTCACTGACGGCGACGATGACACAATATGGATTATCCGTGATAAACGCGACCCTGTTCGAGAATCACAACACCACCAGGATGTTGTCACGTTAGGTAAAAATTCTAGACGGGTATCGACAAGCCATGTTATGAGCGAGCATATCCTGTGACGGCAATGGTTTAAGCAATTTATCCGTTAAATGAACCTAATATTGATGATCTTCTACTGATGCGGACTGCAAGAAGGACCAAAGCTCAGACCGTAGACTCAAAACACGATGGTGTTATTCTATATTTTCTAGCCAAAAGAATCACATAGCATTTCATGAACGCGTTACGAGGAAATGGTCTTGCAGATCTTCGACGCAAAACAATAAACAAATGGATCGATGTCAGAGAGAATGTAGCCAAAATAAACGATATCACTCAGGAAGAAAGTTAAAATTTCCGATACAAGTACGGACAATAACCAATGAGATCTTGTACACGTCCATGTGTCAAATAAAGTGTGCCTAGATAGTAAAATTCAGGTCAACGCCCATGCATGGACCAAAAGTATAACACAATTTCCACCTAGAGAAAATGTTAGATTTTACCAGGGCGATATTTTTTTAGTGTATTTATAATATCAGTAAAAGCGACCCTGTGTCGGTCTGGCAGTTTTCAGAGTGAACCAGATGCCATTCCCATTGTGTTACTGCCCAAAGGATACCAGTATACAAAATATTGACCTTGAGATTCCGTGATCCCTGAAGAAATAAAAACTCGTTCTTAACGATATCGTTGTTATTCCCGTTGATGGTGTACAAAGCTTTAGCGGAGTCATCGTGCTGGGCTAGAGGATATGCAGCAAAAATTCAATCATCGCAGGGACTAACAATCAATGATACCAATATCTGGATAGTCACTGATCGTGTCGAATGTTCCAATCTAGTGCATTTGGCAGTAACGAGAGTTACAATAATGTCTCAACTACACAGGATGGTTTATGCTGTGGAAGATAATCAACAGGAAATCAACGAGACATCTGATATGATAAGATCAAAATTAGCTGGTTATCAGCGAAATGTCAAAAAGCATAAACGCGTTTTTTTTTTATCTTGATCCTGAATTCATCATGGAGTTGAAACAACGACAAAATAAGCACTGTACCTGCTGTATCACAATAATGTTGTGACGGTGGTTTCCTAATGACCCACAACAATTCACCGTGGACAGAATCGATAGTAGTCTCGGCCACACACGTGTGAATGTGATGCTGACCTGTCTTGAATGTAACCGACGTAGAGGAGTTACTGTCTTGATTTGCTAGCGAATCCATGCTGGTGGTAATTGGGTTTCTTTGAGAAAGACTTGTAATTATTCACGGACAAATCCACACTGAGCAGCCGTTGAATCTAGTATGTAAATTGCAGGCCTACTTGTAGATCTTACAACACTGGAAATTGTATGTGTGGTTACACTCGAAATAAGATC
>JAECUM010048298.1:0-23532 GCA_016617855.1 Megalonaias nervosa
CAGGCTGATAGTACTTAAATAGATTTAATTTTATTCCGAAAGCTCATTAATTTACTATCCTTTCAAACTTTCTTTTTTATATTAATATATAAAGTTGCATTGAACTTAAAGGAGATAATTGAAGCATATATCTTTAAGAAAACGAAAGTCTGATCTCGCTCTAACTTGCGAACTAAATTTGTAATATTCATTTGGATAGTTTCTTCGCAAGAAAATTCTAAACAATTCTTGATGCTTCATTTTATGGGGAATTTCTAATGTCCTGGACTCAGATTGAGATCAACATGTTGTTTAACAAAATCAAAATCAATGATTCAGGTCAGGTAGAAAATGAACTTGATTTCGGACGACGTCAAGCCCAAAATACCGAAAGACATGATTCGAACAACCTCAGCCTCTCTTACCTTTCGGTCAGTGATGAAATCCAAGACTATCCGAATGCTAATGACATCTTTCTATGTACTTGTCGTTTCGTCAAAATCGGCGAACAAAAATTGACTTCTCTCCAATATGTTACGAAATAAATGAAGCTCGCTGAGCAGCTCTGGAAATTGAACAATTCTTGATTACGGCTGGTTTAAAGCTGGAAATTAGAAGACGTTAATAGGAAAAAGTAGCAGGGTTTGAAATACCAAGAGGTGCGGATCTGTCTTCCCTTGTATTATATTGTTGCAGGTGGTTGGACCTATCCAGCTCTCTAGTCGTGGACGAATGCTCTTAATTTCTTGGTAACGAGCCTCTGTGGTTGCAGCGCTGATGACACAGCGAAGAGATATTCTACAATGAAATGCATCCATACCTGGTGCACCAGTCAAAATGCCATTTCAAATTTCGAAGGTTTAAAACATGGCATCAGGATTTTATCTGTAGCAAACATAATTGGAGAAACGTCCAATTTATCCTTTAATATTGCTGGGGATTCAAATAGTTGAGTAAATCAGAGGATAACATTTATAAACTATTGCAGCATAAACGTAAACATATATTATAGAGCAGCAGCTTAATTAACTCTGAAATTTAGAAGAATTACGTCTTGTTATTTTTTGTGTGGAGACTTGATTCATCACTGGGGCCAAAGCAGGATGCTAACTTTAATTTTGAAACTTTTCAAGTAGAAAAAAGTAAAGAAAACAAAACAATATCATTTAGAATTTTCTTGTTTGAAAAATATCAAGGTGATTAATAAAAAAATCTAGTGCACATGTTTGAGACTAAACATTTGTTGTTTTTGTATTTACAAGAAGCTTTTATGTTGTATCTTTAGAGCTTAATGCATCAATATTTTTTTTTCTGTAATGAAAACATAAAAAGTAGAGAGTATGAAAGCACTGGAAATGAACTAGTTTTTTGTATAATATTAATATATTTAATAACTGTTAGTCTATTAAATTTATCCTGAAATTTGCTTGAAGTGCACTCTGCTTGTGTATTTAGTAAGTAGCGTAAGAAAATGTAACTTACTGGTCCAAAATCTATGTTCCGTTTGAGAAGTTATGAAAAACTTGACTGCAGTTTAAATCCATTCACATGTCTCGTACAACATTTAAAAAAAACTTAAAAGCTAATCACCATATCTGCAATGCAGACAGACCGATGAAGCAACTGCACAGTATATATCCAGGCCTAGCCACGATTATGTACATACGGATTTTTCAGAGAGTTGTACAATATCCTTCATACAATGCCAAATGCATAATTCATCTTTTATAAGTATACATTAAAAATTTAAAAAGAAGGTACCAATAAAAAGGGGATATATAATAAATACAAAAATCACATGTTTTACTCCGAGTCGGGGGAAAGAACTAATTTTGAAACGGCCTAGGAACATGCATCTAGGTCTGACGGACTCATTTTTTCCATCCACTGGGAACAAAACACATGTTGTTTTGTCTTTGCATGGTGCATTTCTTGGCAATATCTTTAATGCTTTGTTTATTTTGGTTTTCTTTTTTTAAAACCTATAATAAGATTCTTCCTTCAATACGTTATCAATCATAATACCTTAGGAGAACTACTACTACTTCCTTGCAGATCCAGACCTCCCATATACTACTTTTAGTTAAAGGAAGCTAAAAGTAGTCTGCTGACCTATATGGCGGTCGGGCAGATGATCTCCCCTTAGGTATAAGCCTACCTAGCTGCAAATACGTCAGTTACTACTTCCGTTCGTGCCATGAAGCAGGTTCTCGTCATAAGAGCCCTCGCAAAAGCCAGTGTCAACGGGAGATATAACATTACAAGTTGCAGGAGTTTTTCACTTCTAAGGAAAGTATACTTCATCCATATTTCCAACTTTTTCTCTCCTATCCCGACAAAGTTCTGTCTCTACAATTTGCTAACAATTTGTCATCGTCACACATTTAGGTACTTGCGCGGGAGCCTGAACGACTTCACACTAAGTTCGTGCTATAATTATTTTATGTATGTGTAAGTCTCTAGCGCTTATAAAAGCTCTTAATATATGTGTAATGCCATTACGAACGGGTAAATTTTGGTGAGTCTCTATTCCAAGGCATTCCTATCATCCGGACGCCAACTTCTGTGTTTTTACTTGTACAGGCGGTCTGTTGGCTTTTTTCCCGACAGGTAATTGCCTCATTTTGGATGTTGTCGCACTGACTTTGTAAGTGTCTATAACGGTGCCTCAGTTCCTTTTATGTGAAAGTGTTTGTATGTAATATAGACACTTGTGTACATTTCTGTATTGCTTCCGCTCTGGTTAGACAAATACAGGTAAGATTGCTATACATGGTTTACTCAGTCGCGTCTAGCTCATGCATGTTTCTATAGGCGAAAGTTGAGTCATGTTTATCTGCATAAGCATTCCACCATATTTAAAGGGCAATTAGTGACTCGCACGGGTAGCTTATGCGACTTCACAAGATAGGTTCGGGCTATAATATTTTTGTGTGCAGGTCTTCCTTATATATGCATAATTCCGGCATTTCGGCCAAATACATGCGATTTCCTTTACCACGGCATCTTTAGCTTTGGAACGCCATACTCAGTGATTCTACATGTACACACCGTCCTGGACCGTCCCTACAAAGGTAGCATTATAACTGAGAAACTGAGAACGTCTGCTATCACTTTTTTCAAGGTAACCATCACTTGATATAGCTCTGCGCCCTTACTGTATTCAAACATCACATGTGCAGGCCAACAGTTTTATACTTCTCCTTACAGGTGGTATTGTCATTATATTTCACCTGTATGCATCATTTCTTTATTAGACTGTCTGTTATCAATTTTTGGTTAAACTTTTTTAAGATTTAGCTCTGTTTGGACAATGCGTTCTAAAAAGACAGGTGCAGCGCTACAGTTTTATACGTTTTGCTCGGTTTATCTTACAGATTAGAACTATGGGCAAAGCGCAAAAGCACACAGCTCAGGACGATGACGGCATTAGTCTGCATGCTGCTATTTCCTCAGTGTGAAAATTTCTGGCGGACAAGTGAGATAAATCAACTTACTTTTCAGCCACGAAGCGCCGGATATTGACAAGCTGAAACAGTTCCGGCACCCAAGTCACGACCACAGGACTCAGCATGTTTGGGAATTTTCTCTACCTTGCGCCCGTCAGGATTCAACTTGATTCCTATTGCGGAACAGTGAAGGACAGAGCTAACAGTCAAGTTCTCTCTCACTCAACAGACATACGGACAGGTTACAGGGATGAAACATCACATAACCCGTCCCTACTAATGATCCTATTCACTTGGATGGCCAATTTCTGTTGCCACCGGCCTAGGTCATATACTAGGGACCAGGGGCCCCGAGTGGCCGAGTGGTCTAAAGCGCTCTCCGTTACGGATCACTGCCATCTCACCTCTGTCTGCGTGGGCTCGAGTCTCAGATTCGGCGAATGTGGATATGTGAGAAAGCTTGCCAGTAGCTTCTCGTGGGTCGGTGGTTCTTTCTGGGGATTTCCCGGTTTCTTCCTCCACCATTAATACTGGCCGCCATGTATAGCCTATCATGTGCTGAAAAATGGCGTTAAGCCCTACAACAACAACAACAATAACAACAATATACTAGGGACCACACACACCAGTCTTTCATTTAGAACCCAAGCAGCTGACAGCGATATCGCCGCTTTGGGGATGACAAAGCAACACTCCATACGTATGGACTGGATGACCTTTGATGACACTCGGCAGTTAGTGTGCAATATCGTTGCCGTGGCTTCGATATTGACCTTTCGTATATATGGCTATAATTCAAGAGAAGGAACATAGCTTCTCTTTCCCCTCTCCGAATACCTCAGGACTTGCATGGGAGTCTGTCTCGAATGGACCGTGTACTGAATAGAGTCGCTCAACACACTTTGGCCAATGCCGTAACCACAAATACAATTTACAAATTGGCTGAACGCGACTTAGTGCTCTCTGCTTGCACTTTCCTGAAGGACCACCATGAGGCCAAGCTAATCGTACAACCCTCATCCTGTAATCTTCTGTTTAACATCCAGATTGAAGAAGTCCGCTAACAAGCCACCCAGGAGACCAATTTCCCTTCCTCCTACAACCACAGTGTCGATACAGGGATAGTACGGGAAATGTACAAAAGAACCCAAGGGCCACTCATTGGACACGAACCTATGAAAACCGTCCTGTTGAAGCTCCACCAAACGAAAGCCCAAGCTCTGGCATACCAAAGCGGATATAGCACCGAGAGGATCCTGTCGTCCGTTCCGCACTTTTCTTGGTCCCAGAGGAAAAGGGCACTCTGCGCCTAGTCATCGAACTAAGCACCTTCAATCAATTCATCTACGGCCCTTGGTTCTCAATGGAAACACTGCAGCGCATTTTGAATGCTATCTATGAGGGAGACTTTGCCATCAGTGTGGTCTTAC
Source organism: Megalonaias nervosa (assembly GCA_016617855.1). Lineage (NCBI taxonomy): Eukaryota > Metazoa > Mollusca > Bivalvia > Unionida > Unionidae > Megalonaias > Megalonaias nervosa. The sequence goes on from JAECUM010048298.1 coordinate 4,859, forward strand.
AAGGCTTCCAGGACGTTCACCTACAACATCGTATACCAATTCAGGGAACTCCCATTGGGACTTAACATGGGCCCCTGAGTCTTATCGCGTCTGATGAATGGAGTAATGGCGCATCTTCAAGTTACCAGGACGCGATCCTACAGAACATCAGTGAGTTCGATCTAAAACATGATAACCCTTGTTACCAATTTGGACTTCTCGTCAACAAGAAAATATCCAACCTAGTACCATCTCAACCATCTCAACAGTTTGTTCACCTAGGTATGGAGTTCTATACACACGCAACATATTTCTTCTTTCTCAGGATCGGACATTGAAATCCGAACCATGGTTGTACCTTTACTTTCGATGAATTCTATGCGCACGGGAATTTCTTCGCCTACTAGGCTTGCTCAACTTGGCTGCTGACCTCATGGTCCTAGGTCGCCTTCCGATGCGCCCATTGCAAATGATTCTTCTGCCCGAATGGAGGCCGAAAGTTTGCCAACTGAACCATCCTCTTACCATCTGCGCACAACTGAGACACCATCTGCGGAACTGGGGCAACCTAACTTGACTCACGGCGGGTATACATCTACAAGTACAACCGCTCGAGATTATTGTCTGTACCGATGCAAGTATCGTAGGCGGGGGAGATTATCTACTACCATCCTTTCGGAAAGCCAGCGGTGCGTGTCCTCCCCAGGAACGACATCTTCATATCAATAAATTCTGGAGATGACGGCCTTTGTTAAAGGCTTTCACTGGTGGAAGGAATATTTGCAATGCAGGGAGTTCTCATTCTATCCGACAATTCTACGGTGGTGACTTATCTCTAACGACAAGGAGGAACCAAGTCCCTAGACTTTTGCGTCCGGGTGTGGGAGTTTTTAAAGTGGTTTTGTCAACAACAAATCCACTTACAAGTTATCAGTATCCCAGGACTCGTAATGTACTTGCCGAAGCATTGTCCTGGAATAATCAACTAATACAGACAGAATGGCCTCTTCATCCCTCGGTTTTCATTCAGATCTGTACCCGATGGAACTGACCGTTTGTGGACCTGTTTGCGACAAGGTGGAATACCAACTCCCAACATTTTATCTCCAGCTCCGGATCCAAAAGCTCGGGCAGTCGACACTCTATTGCTAAATTGGAACGACTTGGATACATATGCCTACCCTTCAACACCACTGATTCCAAAAGTTATTAAGAAAGCAAGAGAATCAGACTCGCCTCATCCTCGTTGCACCACTCAGATGGGAGAAGTCGTGGATGAACGACCTCATCAATTTTGCAAAGGGAACTACTCGGATACTTCGGATTTTCCCTCATCTAATCAAACAAACACAACGGCAGTTGTTTCATTCTTACTCAGAGCTACGGAAGCTACACATCTGGATCATATGAAACAGGCCCTCAGACATAAACAATTCTCACAATCAGTGGTAGAGAGAACTGCATTAGGAAGAAGGTTCGTCACTCTGAAAGCATATGAAGGCACATGGCACGTTTTCACCCAGTGGTGCACAAACGAACAATACCTCTCCAGACATCTATACCGCAAATATCTAACTTCCGCTGGCTCTTCGTAGAGAGAAAGTTCGCGCTGAGTGCGATAGAAGGTTAAAGCTCCACGATCGCTGACACCTTTCGTCATCACGAAAGAGAGAATATCGAACAAAAACAAGGACTTATCCGACCTACTCTCCTACTTTGACTGTACACGACCATAAACGTTAGTCTTAATGCCCAATGTGGAACCTATCTTGGGTATTAACTGGCTGAATAAGACATGTCTGAACCATTTTCAGGGGAATCTCCGGCGCACATTTCATATAATACCTGCTTGCTTCCTCGTGGCATTAGCGACTGCTGGCGGAATTAGTGAAATAAGTGCCCTATTAGCAGATCCGAATTACGTACAGTTCCGACAAGACGAGTCAGTCTCACTCAAGATGGCATTCTCTTTCATCGCCAAGAAACGGCTTCCTTCCAAGGGTAGCCAGACATTCGTCATGAAATCTCTGTCTGTCTGGACACATCAGCTGAAGGTCTTCTACAAAACCCTGCTCGGCTTTCACGAGAGATCAGGCCTCTTTCTTTTTTACATAAAAGGACATGAGGATATATCAAAACAAACTATCTATTCCTGGATTAAATGGGTTATTCGCTCGGTTTATAGAGACATAACTCCAGCTGAAATAAATGTATTACTCAATTCGGCTCACAAGGTTAGAGCAATTGTCACCAGCTTAACATTTGGCCAGAGCTGTTTATTAACTACATCATTGAGGTTGCGGGATGGAGATCGGAGTACACATTCGCTTTTATCTTCTAGATCTGTCATCCCAAAGGGCCAAATTCGATCTGGTATGACCTATATCCACAGCTGAAAGGTTATTCTTGCAAGTCGATTGACAGCTTCTTAAGACGACTTCCGCTGGATTTGCGGGAGGGGATGGAGAGGATTTTTCCCTACTTGAAGCCGCGCCCCGATAGATGGAGGCCCTCCAGTCGGGTTAACTAAAAGCTGTCTCGTATACGTAGGGGACCGGAGGTGGTATCTCCGGGGTAAGGGAATGTACTTCCCACCTTTTACCTATTTTACCTATCCTCCTAATTGTCATGATTGGATAACGTATTCAAAGAAGAAACCATTTTTTCCTAGTAAAATCTTTCTTCAAGAATACTTACCCAAACATAATACACATACACCCTCCCGGTCTCTCCGTAGTTACATTCATAGAGGGCGTGTCTTCCGCTCCAGTAGTAACTGATGTATCCTTAGGCTTTGCTGTCAAGTCGTTTACCTAAGGGAGATGACTCTGCCTAACCGCCACATAGATCGACAGACAACTAATATCTCTTTTTAGCTAAAAGTAGTGTCTGGGAGGGCTGGATTTGCAAGGTAGTAGTAGTAGTAGTTCTCCTAAGGTATTATGATTGGGGAAGTATTCTCGAAGATACATATTTTACTAAGAAAAATTGGTTTCTAAACACGGGGTACAGACAAAAATCCCCCAGAACAAAATCCCATAGGAACAGACAACGCCCTTCCACCAAAATGAAATATCGGACATACCCCTCCCCCCAGTTTAAGTGCAGCCCTTTTAACTTTTTAAATCGTCACAAATATACATCCTGGTGTGCCGTCTTCCTTTCATTGTCGATGTTAGATGTATAGTGTGCTGGTTAGATGTTAGATTTTAACTGACGAGGAGATTAAGATGCCTGATGATCGCTTTGATCTAAAGACTAATTGCACTTACATGTGCTTTGTCACATCGCTTTCATAAGCATCACTACCCTCACTTTTAACTATCGCACTGAATCCTTCCGAGATGTTTTGAACAATTGCATTTTATCATATGCTTTATTTAAAAAAAATAGCGCGAAGATTTTGGGACTAATTTTCTTCGTCGGAGGAATACGCACTCCCATTAATCGTCATACATCATACAACAAGCTGTACTTGTGGGTATGTGAATTCACTTGAAACTCAATGATCAGTATGAAAATAATCATGAGTAATAAGGGTGATGAAAAGTTGTGCTATGGTTGTTACTTGTACACGAAGAAGGCAGAGAATCCCGCATTCGATGGGAGATCTCTCAAGGAAGGCACTCCAAATCAGTGGCGCAGTTACTACAAGCTTTGATCGCATTGATTTAAATGTGACCATCCCGCACAGCCATGATTACGAGGATAACGATATGTCACATTTCATTTTTTGCCCTAATATGCCAGTAATAGATCATTCAAATCGATTCTATAATGATAATATACTCAAAACAAGTTATTAGTATAGAAGTAAATTTGTGAAAGTTTAAAAACTAGGACTGGGAAAGGGGAATATGTTCTATTTTTCATTTTGCTGGGGGGTGGGGGGTGGGGTGGGATTTTGTTCTGAGGGGATTTTGACCTACACACTCTAAAAACAGATTATTTAGTATTAAAATGTTCGAAGGCTGCTCTCTCCCCCCCCCCGGTCTCTGTCTCTCTCTCTCGCTTGGTGCTCAGCATTAAGAAGTTAGTGTTAGGACTGGTCGTCCTGGTGTCAGGATAATGGGACTGGGTGGGACATCATGTTACATGTCAGCAGCATGATGCCCCAATGCTAGATATCACTATAAACTGCCACACTGCAGACGTTGTAGCAATATGACTGAAAAATTGTTAAATCTACGTTAAAAATCCAAATCTCTCTCTCTTTCTCTCTCTCTCTCTCTCTCTCTCTCTCTCTCTCTCTCTCTCTCTCTCGCAAAAATCAGTGAAAAAAAAGTGGACGGACCAACAGAAAGGGGAAAGTGAGATATGGAAGATCAAAACAATTGTATCGTCAGTAGCAAGTAGCAATGTGTGTGTGTGTGTGTGTGTATATATATATATATTCAATTCTTGCTTATTTTCTAGGTTATTGTAATAGCGCACATACCACCCGGTGTTCACACGCCTGATGTAGTTGTGTGGATGTATGATCAGTTCAACAACCGCCTGAACGACATATTTCTAAAGTACTCTGACGTCATCATTGCCATGCATTTTGGCCACGATCATGCCGATGGTTTCAAAGTGTATTTGGACAAAGCTGGTGAGATTGTGATACTGTATTTATAGTTGGTATTTTATCATATCTTTACTTGTTTCTAAAGAAAATAAAAATATTGTCTATCTAAAATATTAGAACTTCGAATGCATATATATATATATATATATATATATATATATATATATATATATATATATATATATATATGTGTGTGTGTGTGTGTGTGTGTGTGTGTGTGTGTGTGTGTGTGTGTGACTGATGTGGCATTCTTAAATGAACAGACAGGTTTTGACTGGTCGGACACGTGTCTTTTTGTGATGGTTATTTTAAACAGGCCATGTACATTGTAGACATTGTTATTATAACTTTTAATTCCCTTTATTTTGGTATATGATTAATGGGTGTAATTCCCTTTATTTTGATGTATGATTGATGGATGTAATTCCCTTTATTTTGATGTATGATTGATGGGTGTAATTCCCTTTATTTTGGTGTATGATTGATGGGTGTAATTCCCTTTATTTTGATGTATGATTGATGGATGTAATTCCCTTTATTTTGGTGTATGATTGATGGGTGTAATTTGGGCAGCAGAGTATACAGCTTGGTCTTATTTAAGATACAATAACAACGCAAGAGTTGGATGCGACCGGCAGAAATATCTTTAGTAGTGCCCCTTTACCGCAGAACAGTTTTCATGTCAGTTGCCAACCTTTATCACCACTATCTAAATATCCAAATATTTGTGACGAATTTCCCCGTTAGGCTACGGTGTGGTGAAGTACTACGACAATTTCTAATGCCAAAAAAAAGTTCCTGATGGCGCCTTGCGCCCGTAGGAAATTACCCCCCCCCCCTTCACTCTCGCACCGCCATAGTTGGGATGGGCGCCTCTTAAAACACCGCTTGCTCAATTGTCCATTACCACTGTCAGCACATTATAGGTAAATTGCTTAAACAAAGAGCCGATAACTTTTGTTTTAATTTTTATATATTTTATAATTATTTATTGCACTTTTAGAAGCTGGTTTTGTAAAGTCTGGCAAAACACACGTTACTTATTTTAATAACTGCTAAAGTTTGTGTACTTTGGACTAGTTCAGGCTTTCTTGTCGACTACATGGTGGGCAGTCATTTTGATAGCTGATTTGTTTCCATAATTACCACATGTGTAGACATTTATGCCAGCATTCTCTCCACTGTGCATGCTACCAATGCAAAGAACTTCACCTTATACTGGTCCTACTGGACCTTTTCTCACAAATGCATATTAATTGTAGAGTGGTACAAATATTTATCAGTGTCTATCGACTACAGTGAAAATCCTTTCTAACAATTCACTCCAGTGAATTTTCAATATTTCTTTTTGGAAATTCACGGCCTAGCCTAAAATAAAGCGATTTATTTCCTTTTAAATTAATTTAACATCGGAACTGTTGCAATATTGTTAGGCTTTTCCTTGTTTATTTTAAACTTGCTCTCTGATGTTTGGGTAAACAAAATAATATAGCCAATTAAAACGATTTAAATTTACGCTACTTGAATTGGCAAAGTTCAAACATAATTTTAGGGTGTTAATGACCAAGGCTGTGATTTAGGAACACAGAAGAGACTGCATCATATGCGGTGCTAGATGGATTAGAAGATAGTTTCGTAGCATACTAAAAAGTCTGTTTCGTTTGTCTGAGATAAGGTGATGGTCTCCTAGCTTCAGCATAGAGTTTTTCTGAAGGGAAAGTTCTAAAAGCACACAGACAAAGTCTAAATCCCTGATTTTGCATCAGATCAAGCATCTGAAGATAAGATTTACTGGCTGATTTGTACGCAATCGAAACTGGGTCAAGTTCAGATTTTGCTAATGACCTGTATCGCCGTAGCGAAAACCTTCGGATCTGTTCCAGTATGTGTGTTTACCGCGACACTTATTAAACCTGATCTTGTGACATTTGTCCATATGGTATTAACATGTGAATGGCAAGCTAGTTTACGGTCGAAAATAACCCAAGAAAGTTGGTCTCATCAACAACAGCATTAAGACAACGGCCAAGATAGAGGTTTGGTCATCAGGAATTCGATGTGACTGGCAGAATTGCCTACAGTTTTAGATGCATACTCTTTGGTCTGTAACAGGTCAAAATGTTGTCTATACATAATAAACGCCATGCGACGATCGTTGGAGGAGTCGGTATGGTTCTTTTCAGTTTGTTAACGACATGAGACGATCGTTGGAAGAATTGGTATGGTCATTTACAGGTTTGGTACTAGTATTACCTCTGCTTCTTGCCAAGACTGCTGGAACTCGCCAGCTTCCCAACTTTTATTGAAAATGTCGAGGTGAGTATAGAGGGCTGTACTAGATAAGTGTTTCAAAGACTGATAGTAGGTATACTGTTGAAGCTGAATGGGTGCAATCAGAAGGATCTTGGATTTCTTCCAAAGGCGTATTATAATCTTCCACATTAGCAGATTTTACATTAGGAAGAAGCTTTTTTCGGGTATTTTGACAAGTTAGAAGTTTTCAGAATAATTCTCTTTTGAGTGTTTTTTTTTTTTTAACGTTTCGGCTACTATGTTCAAGATTTCTGGTATGATCCTGACCATTTCATTAGATTCCTTTAAATGCTTGATACAGATGCTTTTAATTTTGCCAGTGATTTTGTACGATATCCTATATTGATATAATAGAGGGGAGAGAGATCCGCCAAGAGAATATGATATATAATTTCTTCTCATGCCCTGTATAATGGTACGATGAGCACTAGCTCGATATACACGGTATTTTATTCGGAGTTTTCAGTTGTTTTCCGTGACCTGATGACGTCTTTGCATGCATCATTTAATCATGATTTTGATTCGCTCATGTGTCTCCAAAGTTTTTGGGGGGGAATTGTATCCTCAACAACATCCTGAAGATCATTTCATGTATCCACTATATTTTGAGAATGATCACATGTCAAAGTTGATTCGCAGATGGCTTGAAATGTTTCACAATCTGTGTTGTTAAATTTTCAATTCTGCCTTTGCCTAGAGGTTTTGGAGCATTACTCTTCAAGCACATTGTCAAGTAGTTACCATGGTTACATAGTCAAGTAGTTACCACTACATAGATGGTCACAAACTTCCCATAAGAAAGACCAGTCAAGCAAGAGAGATAGACTGCAGATGGTCAGATTGAGAATTTGAGTTAATTTTGATGGACACTTCCTACAGCCTTGTCAGTGTTTCTTGAAATGTTTTTGCACATTTTAAAATTTTACGCTTAACTCTATTGTTTTGTTTTAAAAACATCTCCTAAAGGCAGACAACTATTGTGTCTTGCTCTTTATTCAGAAGACGAATTTCATCGATATTTGCCTTTAAATTGCGGCGATTCCATTATATTATGCTGTCAGTATTTATTGAAGTGGTACAAAGTTTCCCCGGCGTGGAATCGGGGGCATTCCTATGTCCATAGTCTCTTGACATAAAATTTGCGAGTTTGGTAGAATTGTCAGATCTTTTCAGAAGTCGAGTAAATTCTATATCCTCACTTTGTTTATATCAGAGCATGCATTTCCAATCATTTCAGCAGCATGATGCTCTTTTGGCAGGTCGGATCGAACCAGGTTCTCGGTAATAGAGTTGAAACTCTTGTAAGATGCACTGAATCTACATCCTCTGCGGCCAGTGTTTTGATGCTCTTTTTGTGGGCTTGGTTGAATCGGTTTTCGTTTATAGCATTGGATTTCTTATCTGCTTCACTGTCACACTGATTACTTGCATTATCTGCTTCACACTCTGTTTGGCTGACTTCTAGCACAGGTTTTGTGGCGTTCAGCCTGAATTTGGTTGTTACCTTCGGTCCATGTAATGTCTGCCTGAGCTGGATCTCGAGTTTGCACTTATGGCCATCTCTAGAGTACGAGAAATGTTCTGATAGGCTTGTATGGTCCCTCTGTTTGACTCTTCACCACGTTAAACAAGGAACATGGAATAATTTGATTTAAGGACAAAGTCTAGTCGAATGCAAAAGTTGTTGGGTTTTTTTTTGTTTTTTGTTTTGTTTTTTTTTTTATTTCAGCGAGATTAGACAAAGAATTTTCTGATTATTATTTTAAATACAGCTTAATCAAAGAGGTTAGTTAAATGTACATCCGTATATAAACCGTCCGTACTCATGCCCATTTGACTTTGATATGCTTTCTTAATCGTAATTTAAAATGTTGATTCGGAATATATTAGGCCTTGGAACTTGTCCTAGACAAAGTTTAACTGCGAGAAGTAAGTCATTTCTATCAATTTGACATGTTTTGGCGGGTTGGGGAAGGTGATTTGCTCTTACAAATTCTCCTCTCCAGCTTTTATTTGAATCACGAATGTTTGCTTTAAAAAGGTAGACAGTTAGCCAATTAATGAAATAAAGAAAAATCCTGAAACTTTAAAGATTTATTTAAAAGTTTCTTCGAGTATTTGACAACTATGTTAAAACCTTTTGTGTTGAACATGTGTTAAAAACAATACATGCATTAGATTTAGATTATTTTCCTGATGGCCAAAGTGGATATCCTAGTCAAGTTATGTATTTTTTAGGTGAACCGGTGATCCCAGTTTTCATTGCTCCATCCGTGACTCCATGGCGGTACAAACCTGAGCACAACCCTGCTATTCGACTCGTTAATTATGACCGGCAGACTGGAAGACACCTGGACATATATCAATATTACCTAGATCTTCCCGAAGCCAACGCACAGAAGACAGCAACGTGGAAACTCGAGTACACAGCCAAGCAACATTACGGAGTGATGGATCTTACTCCATCCTCTCTGCTGACGCTAATGAACAAAATGAAAGACTACGCATCAAACGAGTTTCAGAACTACTTCAAGTGGACCACAGTCAACGCGAGTTCAACAGAAAGGTGCAACACCGATTGTCACGTGTCCATTGTATGCGGATTCAGCAATTTCGATATAACCTCGTATAATAATTGCAAAAGTAAAACAAACATTAATGGATCAACATCAAGAAAAGGATACCTACTTTTCCCGTTAGTCTTGTCAATCGTCTTTTTGCAAACACTTTTTATCTAGACATTTCTGCAGTAAATTTAATTTGAATATATTCCCACTTTCAGTATACAAGTAAGTTCTGGTTCGATGATTGAACGGAGTGACAACCAGGGTGAAATCCATCATTCTGCTGTGGGGAAGATGTTGTTTTTAAAACAATAAAGTGCCTTCTCTAATAGCCAGATTTTGCAACTTTAATAAAATTAGTAATCTCTAAAAACAAGATAAAACATGGTGAAGTCACTTTACGGAAAAATGGGTACTCAACTGGACCATCTATATGGACCAGGCAAATAAACAGTACAAAGTCACTGTCTTTTCACTTTTACATAAATGTATTTAGGATGTTTCCAGTTTGTTTAAAAAACGTCAGGTTGTGTTACTTTACATTTAGTGACATTTTCACTTCTTAAATCAGAAAATGGGCCCACAAAATTTATAATGCAGGTTGCATCTTTGTATGTTTGTTTCATTGAAAATGCCCATCAAATACAACACAAAACGCAATATTTGGACAAAAGAGGTCCCACACCACCCGTCACTTTCTTGCCAGAGTAAAGTATATTGACAATTGTACATGGTCAAATCAAATAAAGTTGTGAGCCCTTTGATTGCTTATTTTTATCATCTCTTGTTGCACCATCGCATATAAAATACTGAAGAAAAATGATACTTTCAATCGTGTCACATGCATACCCTGTTTGAGAAACAGAGATACTGAATAAATGGTTACATCCCAATAAAACTAACTTGTTACGACTCTATGGTCTTAAACTAAATAACAGAAAGAAGTGAAACAAGCAAGTTTATTAAACTCAACAAATAAATTTGTTACAAAGTTAAAACTTAAGAGGAAGTTAACCATATTGTGAACTAATCTCAAATAATTCGAAACGTTCCATCACAAGTCTAGAAGTATAGTGTTCCCAATGAACTCCAATACTGAATGTGCTGATGTATCAATAGTCTTGAATGAGTCGATGTGCCAACAGTTTTGATGTATCACAATGATAAATTCCAGAACCTCTTTTAATTTCCATCGATATTTTGTAAAGTTTATTGGTTTGTACTGCTTACCATAAGAGAAAAGCAGATCTGGCATTGTACATGGGTGAAAAATCTTGACATAGACTCGTAACTCAAGGATCTAGGTCAGGAACGCACTCGTTATTTTCATGAGAACTACAAGGAACAAAGCATGGTCAAGATGTCAGGAGATAAAAAATGTGAGTAAGTTGCAGTTAACCATGATGGAAACTCGTCTGGTGTTCTTGACGTTTTATAAAATCATTTTCTTCATGTTCATGCTAAATCAAATCTTACCTTTCCCAAATCAAGCACAACCTTTGTCCTTGTCTGTACCCGAACAACTGGGCTGGCCCAGTACGTTCGTTATTTATATTTGTATCTGTCACACCTTTTGGTACCTGGATGAATCAATCCCCCAAATATGTGTTGATAATGGTGGACGATATGCGGGTCTGTTTACTAAAATGTGCAATTTTGCTGCATGCAGTTCTTTCCGGAACAAACCTGCGTACACTTTAGACACTTACCGGTATTTGGTAACAGCCAAATCTAGCGCGAAAAATGTCCGCAGGACAGAGGGTAGTGCTTTTCCATGTGGATTTTCAAGTCGCCAAACAGGACAGTGTACATGTCACCAAAAGAACCCTTCAGTCGATGGTAGCTCCACGGCCGCGTGAAATACCAGTTTGTGTATAAAATTACACCGACGTATGTAGACAATATTGCCTGCAGATTTTTGCAGGTGTTAATGAATAAGCGATATCAATCCCTAAACCGCCAGTCAATATCATCACGAGTGTGTCGCTGATTTATCGGCATAACTTATTGGATGCATATACGAAACGTTCTCATTGGTCAAAGTCAGCGTTTACATATATACATTTGCGTTCAAGCAATAGAAGAGTTCACAGAAACAGCAAAAGATGAGAATAATTTTGAAAGGAAATGTATGCGATGGTTTTTGAAAGAACGTAGTGTTTCGTTTGCAGGATTAGTTTAAATCATGTGGCGACTGGATCATAAGAGTACCCTTCTTTCTGTACGAACGAGAAATGTTTAGCCTATTCCTTTCTAAGGTATATTTTCGGTTTGTCGTGATTTACTTCGTATAGTAACGTAAGCAGTACAAATTTAAGAACAATAAAATCAAACAAGAGATAAAATATTAATTGTTGCTATTAATTATTTTTACTCCTAATATTCAAATGATGAATGAAAATTTTAACCATTGGGAAAACATTTGTTTTGTAAAGACCAAGAACGCGCATGTGTGGTCATGCAAAAAAGTTCATGATTCACGCGATAATGTGTTTGTCGTCGTTGTATCTAATACTGCCAAGTTAAGACATACATTGTCAGCCAGTCCAGATTTCTTTAGCTGTATTTTTTTCTTAGGTTTTAATTAGTTTATATTGAAACAGCATCTACGATTGAAAAAGTTAAGATGAGCAGAAGAAATATTATTGGTCGGTTACTTGAACATTCTAATAATTACCCCCAAAATGCTCTTCTTCTTTGAGTTAGACAAATTATTTAACCACTCTTGAAGAAAATGGTTTGTATTAAGTGGTTAATTCACCAACGTGTGCTGAAACAGCAGCGGTTTTAAGGCTGTGCGGGCCCTGTGCGAAATGAGGACAAATGGGTCCTCACAATCTAATTTTTACATCACTGAAGAAACTCTGTGAAACATTCATAGAAAAATACAAGTTTGCTTACAAAATCAAATTTATTTTTAAATAATCTTTAATTATCGGTTTTAAACAAACTCCAAAAGTTTCGTTCCCGGCGCGGTCCGGTGCGATCGCACCTTTCATACATCGCTAAGGCCGCTTCTGGTCCATTATAAGCTTAGTTGACGATATATCTACTGTTGAGCATTCTAGGAATAGTTGTCACTGTAACTTTAAATTCTCCATAAATCTACCACCACCTAGACTGAATTATGAAGAGAATGATACGTTTACGTAGAAGACTAAGAACTGGTGAAAAACAGAACAAAATTTCATTGGACATTGGTGTTCAAGAATCATTATACAACACGAAATGGAACATACTCAAAAGAAAATGCAAAACCTTGTGAACAAAGACTAACAGCTTGATATTCTTCTTACAAAGTCACGACAAGGACTAAATAGTTTGATATTCTTCTTACAAAGTCACAACAAAGACTAAATAGTTTGATATTCTTCTTACAAAGTTACAACAAGGACTATATAGTCTGATATTCTTCTTACAAAGTCACAACAAGGACTAAATAGTTTGATATTCTTCTTACAAAGTCACAACAAGGACTGAATAGTTTGATATTCTTCTTACAAAGTTACAACAAGGACTAAATAGTTTGATATTCTTCCGACAAAATCACAGGGACTAAATAGTTTGATATTCTTCCGACAAAATCACAGGGACTAAATAGCTTGATATTCTTCCAACAAAGTCAAAGATGTTCTAACAGCTTGATATTCTTCTGACACAACAAGGACTAAATAGCTTGATATTTGCCCCGACAAAGTCATAGCACAAGGACTAAATAGTTGATATTTGCCCGACAAAGTCATAGCACAAGGACTAAATAGTTGATATTCTTCCGACAAAGTCACAACAAGAACTAAATAGCTTGAAATTCTTCCGACAAATTCACAACCGATGAAAGAAAGCGAAGAAGAAAAAAATGAAATAAAAACGATGTGGCATACCTTGAAATGAGTACTCGGTATAGATATTTTCGACAGGAAGAGTGAGAACGATTTATATATGAAACTCTTCATGCATTCAAAAGTCATTTACTGGAGTCACTAGGAGAATTCCAACAAGTCTGTAACTCTATTAGATCTTTAATGAAGAGTTGTTCATTGCGTAATAAGGACGAGTACAAAATAATTACAAAGGATGGTTGGAAGAGATACAAACGAATACTTCTATGTTTAACAGTTGACACATTAGTTAAGAATAGAGAGGTTTTATTTCCTTTTCGGTGTGAAACAGCGCATTATCACACGTAAGAATAGTCAGTGCTGAGGCAATGAAACTTCTCTGCACCAAGGTGGTCGACACATGTTGGTCCAGGCAGGAGGTTATTGATTGTGACTTCGGAGCAGTAACACGAAACCAATGCATCTGCATTTGAAAAAAACAAAAAACAAAAGACAAAACGAGAAACACATAACGATGAACTCGAACCTAACGATTTGAATTAATTATTCGTCTCTGTTTTGATCAAGAACCACTTTTTATACGTTCTTCTACTGAATGCTAATATGACCCATTCACCAATTCGGTTTAGACACAAGAACTAAATACTTAAAAAGTTCGTGGACCTGGTAATTTTCATAAAGATGTGATATATATATATATATATATATATATATATATATATATATATATACACACACACACACACACACACACACACAGAGCATTTACCTCGGTGTAAAACGTAACCAATGGATTTGTGAAGGCGGATTTTAAACTTAAATATAGACAAAGATATAAGGGCTTTCTAAAAAATTTGGGTATTCACCTTGCGACAGCCCGTCCCAAAAAATAACCATTTCTTTCTGATTTGTCTCGAAATTTTTGTCATAGTTTAACTCCTTGTTGGAGTTCATGTCGGCCACCGTCACTAAATTTTGGTCATTTTGTATGTGTACTCTCAAGAGTTAGTCGGCAAATGATATCGGGGCGCATTTTAGACGTACATCATTTTGGTTTGGTTGGGTTCAATTCAATTTATGGTGTTTTCCTTGCAGGATTTGGCAAGTGTTTGTTGGGCAGCGAGAGTAATAAAATGTTTTGCCCAGGGTCACAACGCGGCATTAATCTGCAATAGCCAGGGAATCAAACCCGGTATTCCTGCATAGGAGTCCGTCACACTAATCACTGACCAACCGCACCTCTCTTTTATTTGGCAAATAACGACAATCGAAGTGCTTACATAAGTGTTCAATTTGACGAAACTTCTTACGTTGACTACTCGCCACATATGGAAAGAAAAAATAAGTCAAGGGAAGCAACTTGTTAGGATCATACGATCTTTTATGTTAAGAGTTCTCTACACTAATTTCAGCAGTTGTGTCAGTGAAGATGACAATTAGAGTAAAAAGAGAATCTGTATGAAATTTTTATTTTTGTTATAGAGCAGATACAAAACAAACTTTATCTCCAAGATACGTATTGATAATTCTATTCCAAAATTTTGAGACTGTAGAAAGAACATAGAACTGTATACATGACAGATGAAAAGAGAAAGCTTTTGATATGCGTATTTGCATTTAAAGTAATTTATCTGGTTCTAATGCTTATATATATATATATATATATATATATATATATATATATATATATATATATATATGCAAGCAGGCAAGCTGAATTTGTTTTGTAACAAAACTCCGATTAATTCTATCGATGACAGAGACAAAAATCCTATCTATTTCTTTATTAAGAGACACTCATTATATTCAGTTATGAGAAGAAATATTGCGAACACACACACGGACACGGAATGAGTGGAAATAGAAAAAGGATATGATGACTTGTAGTTCAACCTTTCATTGTCTACGGCAAAATGATAACGAGAATATATGGGATGCCAAAGAATTTCCTGTAAAACTGATGCACAACCACGTATTTCAATTATCAATAAATGAATCATTAGATGACACTATCTTGCACTGCATCACTTACGATCAAGATGTACTGTATACAAACGCTTGTAAGTAGAGTCAAACTGCAGAACCTGATTTGTCTTAGCATAATGCTCCGGCAGATTTAGGTCCATGCAGTTTTCATTAGGAGTAATCAGTAGAACAAACAACATAGACTATGATCTGATCCATAATGTGCTAGCAGATTTAGGTCCATGCAGTTTTTATTAGGAGTAATCAGTAGAACAAACAACATAGACTATGATCTGATCCATAATGTGCTTGCAGATTTAGGTCCATGCAGTTTTTATTAGGAGTAATCAGTAGAACAAGGAACATATATAGGCAGGTCAGGGTTTGTTGCTTTCAGATGGAATCGTCTTGTAAGCAGAAGAGAAGACAATGCAGTTAAATTCTGAGTTTCACATAAGCAGAAAATATTCTTTACTGACCGTGAGGAGAGCATCATCAAGCGTAATACATAAAAATACGCATTAGCGTACGATTTAGTTCTGATTTTATACTAACAACGCAGTCATTACTGGAAATCTAGGGTTTTAGTTCTTGCAAATCTTTAACCCAGACTTGAAAGCAAAGAAAACGCGATCATTTTTCTTTTACTTTAGTCAGAATTAGCACATGTTGTGCGTAGTAGTTGTTGTTGTTTACCTTTGTTATTGCTGCAATTTTTATTATGTTGTCTTACGTGATATTTTTATTATTCCTCCTCCTGTCGCATCTTCATGGTATTTTCTTTATGCTTCCAAGTTGAAGTGCATTTTAAAATAGCATATATTCATTCCCTTTTTCTTCTTATTCCTTACTAGCAATAACCCCGGATGAAGAGACAGACGACCGGAAAATTAACTTCGTCAAAATTCAGCATTTGTTTTTGTGGTTTCAACGCCAATTTTCAACATACGATAGGTTGTACTTTACGGTCAGTATGTTTGGTGGATTAAGAACTCGGGAAAGCCCCGGGAAGAATCACCTATCCAAGGTACGCTAATGGCAAGCTTTCTCACATACCCACGATGGCTAAGCTGAGACTCGAACCCACGTGGACAGAGTTACGATGTGTGATTGTCTAGCGCCTGAGACCACTCGGTCACAAGGGGGTGGGGTGGGGAGGCCACAATTAGTAATGTATGCACATTCTTGCAGAATTGCATGCTCTACTAACTACGCAAGCGGTATAATATATCAGGTCAGCCATTGGAATTTTATAGCACCCTTCCTTGCAGAATGAGGGTGCTCTAACGTTGTAACCAGTCAGAATAAAGGCTAATATGCGAGTAAAAGAACAGTCAAGGCGCATCATGGGGAGTTTATAGTTTTACTGCTGTACCGAGATTAAAACGCTCTTACTTATAACTGGGGGTTGAGGGATGGGACTTTTGTTTTAAAACAATGAACATTAATCGCTTGGAAGGCAATTCTTCATTATAGAACGGCTTGTGCAATTTTTTTTTTTTTTTTATCAAGCTTGAACCACCTCTCATGAGTTTTTATTGTTTAAAAAGTCGGTATCTCTTTTTAGATCATCTGCATATTCTTTCCAAAAAAAAAAATAATAAAAGAAAAATAAAAAACAAACAACAAGATAATACTCACAGAGACCTTTAAGAAGAAAGTGAATTTATAATTTTATAATTGATATCTTTCGTGTCAAAAAATTTCCAGTACCAAGGGACTCGAGAATCGAAATGCAGTCCTTTATGTGTGTTGCCCACTGAGGAAAAGAGACACGCTGGTTTAGTTCTGTGCACTAAGCATCCATTCTGAGATACACATTGTACCCAAATCTCCATTCTGCATCCTCGATCGATACAGTCCCTTCTATATTTCTATTTTTAGTTGGAAAATCCATTGTAAAACGACTTTGACACTGGCGAGTCAACTGACGAATCCCATTACTTGCTTTCAAAATCGTGTCTCCTGGGACGTCGTCTTACAAGTTTCTGACCTCACAGGAAACACTGATCATGTGACACATTTGATCTCATTCTATAATTCTCTGTCTATTTCTCGTGTGCTGTCAGCGGATAAAGTCACATGGCCATAGGACACAATTAATTTTACTATATATTCTCTACATTTGTTTCTCAGTACTGAACTCTCCACTGTGTGACAATCAATACAAATCATATATTAATGTAAAATACCTTCAAAGATGACTTCACGGTGAAGTTCTTGTCAAGGGTTGACCTGCTTATTTTTGAGAGGCTGAATTGTAAACAAAACACCATGCAAATGGAACACAGATTTCACTTCCGGATCATCACCAAGGCCTTATTACTCACTGTGCACTGCCGCCCAAATACACACAGACAACCACACCATAAGTTCATATTCTCAAGAATAAACAATTACCTTTAAATCCCTACCAAAAATGCACCAATAAAACTCTTCTATCACCACCAAAATGAGAGAGGAAAAAATGTTCTAAAAATAGACTAGAACTACATTCGTGGGTACTGAACTGGAAGTACTAATTGTGACCCGATTCCTGACAGGGTCAGACAATTTCACCTCCATGGACAAAACCTCGTTCCGTGATCAAAACAATGTCTCTTAAATACTGCTGCAAAGTTTTAAGGAATTTCATCCAGGAATAGGACAGCTACAGGCTTTTATCTGACACCACTGTAACACAAGCACAAGCCAATTCCAAATGGCCGAATGTCAAAAATGCACAAAACTTAAAGTTTAATTGTGATTTTGCTAATCAAGATAAACATTTCAAATAAACTGTAATGAGTTTTTAGTCCTAACACCAATCTGGAAAGTACTAGAAATTAAACTTGACTGTTAAACTTTTCCTAGAAAATTCAATTTTAAAAAATGATGCATATTTTTATATGAAAATTTAAATTTAACTTAAATTTTAATGAAAATGTACAATCTGAAGTTGACAAATTTTATTCTGTGGCAAAGTCTCTCCATTCCTTTATCATGAACATCAATGGTTTTCCTTATGTGGTATGATGCAATTCAACCAGGGCCTGTCAATCAAAGGTAACATCTTAATACGCTAGCTATTCGCTGTACTAACCAAGTACATGACATCATTTCCACCCATGAAGGGGAGGAGCCTTCATATGTTAGGCTTCCAATAGTATTGAAGAGTTGGTGTAGCTCTCTGAAACCAAGCTAGCATGCATTTTCCTAGGCATATAAGTGAGAGAGAGATGATACTTCTTGCAGTTTACATGCAGTTATTGTAACAGAAACCATGAAAGGGTACAAGAAGAGGAAGACAACTTTTTTAAACCTGGATATATTCCACATAACAAAGGAGTCAGACATCTGACTGATGATACTCTACCAAGTTCCAGTGCTGCATCTGTTCCAGTGACCAGAAGAATGGATGCAGACAAGTTCTCTCTCGTAGCAGTGACAAAGCCGACAAATGGG
>JAECUM010048299.1:0-20835 GCA_016617855.1 Megalonaias nervosa
CTGAATATTCTTTCAGGGAATTTGCATGTACCTCAAGATAGTTTCTAAATGTAGCAGAAAAGATCTTTGCAGAGTTATTGATTGAATTCGGGTCTTTAGAGCGTAGAGCAAAGAGGAACACATCGTAATTTTAAAATACATGTGAAGATTCAATTCACCATATGGACAGTTTACTAAAAAATCCAATCTACATTGTGACTATACTGATAGATTGGGCTATACGTACCCCACTTTTAGTGAAATCCACAGCCAGAGAACTTTAGGCAATCGCTTTAATTACTGCCGCCATTTTCTACTTGCGGCAGTGGAAGAACATATCTCAGTAGCTTGAAATAGTTAACTATCGAAGAATACATTTCCATGTAAATCTGTACGCGCCAACGAATCCCCTGTACATTTCGTTTTCCGCACCCCCACCCCCCCCCCGCAAGCGTTTGATCCATGTCCTGGTTATTTTATTGTGTCCTAGGTTTCTATAAAAGATACCGATAAAATAAAGTTCTTCTTTTAAGTTCAGTCTGTAGACTTATTTATTGTTGTGTTCAAATATAAACTGAGAGGAATCATTTAAGTTATTCGTTGGAATTACAAAGTGCTTATTACATTTTTGGAGCAAATCCTATGTTAGGATTATTGTGAATGCGATAAATCAACTTTCCATACGTCAATCTATTCAGCACATTTGGGATGATCGGAATTCATTTGGAACATTCTATAATTTGGACATGAGATAAAACAATAGCATCGTTTCGAATTTAAGTCACAATACTATATATGTTCCTCTCATATTTTAACTTTGAGAAATATATTATTTGTCAATTTTAATAAATTGTTTTTTCCATTCTTTTCTATTACACAGTTTAGGGCCTTAGAGTCTGAACAGACACAAACACACAAACACACTCACACACAGACACACACGCAGACACACACACACACACACACACACACACACACACACACACAAGCACAAAAAGACCCACGAAGTATCCTTTAAAATGGTTCTAAGCACTTTAGATGGTCTCAACGAAAAGTATCATCATTGCCTTATCACGTTACTTCAGGAATTTTAATCTCTTTCCTTGCGAATCCAACCCTACTAAAAGACGAAAATTCGTCTTTCTTTCTCTATATCAGTAGACCAGGGGCAATAACTATTGCCCATTAACTGTCCTTGATACCATCAGGTGGCGCCAGCTTTTAGCTTCGCTTTTGCATAGACGTCATGTACAGTTTCTCCTCTGACAATCGAGCCCTTTTTGTGTTCCTCTGGGCCCATCCAACGTTCGTTTGTATTGATGGTTTGGATTTATCCATCGGCTGCATGTTGTATGCTTTATTTCTCAATTCCTGGCACGTTTCGAGTGATTTGTCACTTGCCGGGACTTCGCCTTGTAAGACCGTCCCACCACGCTATCGTTGACCTAATACAAGGTCATTACGAGTTAGCGTACCTTTGATTTTATTCGCATACTCCGTCATTTTAGAGAAATTTTGAAGTGCTGCTTGATAAGTATGCTTAGTATATTCATATTTCACGCTGTTTTGATAGAATTATGGTTTGATTATTAAGGAAGCATTGTTCATAGGGTTATAACAGGGCCATAGGTTTCTGATGCGATACTTTCATTTCTGATTTGTTTAGTTACGAAAGTGTTTAAGCGATCTAGTAATTTCGGCCAATTACTTGTTTCTGCTTTTGTTTGTGGATTTTATTTTGTGTCGTTTCAGCAGAATGTCAGTTTAAGTGATCTCTATGCAATTTCAGGGCATGGAAGTCTTCCGTGACTCCTGTTTTGTTTATACTATGTACACACTGTTTCTGATTTGCAGCGTCTATAATATGTAGTCAGTGGAAGTCTGGGCATCCGTTTTACGTAATTAGTCATACCTGATTGGCAATTGATACTATTAGCTAGTTAGTCACATACTAATTTGCTAATGTATTCGCTGTTCTCTCTTCTTGTGTCGTTTCCGGAAGGATGTTTTCTGTACGCATGTCATGCACGTTCACAGCGATCGTCCGTTCGACATTGAAGGAAGGACGGAATATATCAAGGAAGACAGCCTATGGTTCGATGTTGGAGGAGTTTTCCCCAATTTTAGGCAGCACGAGGAGTAAGTACCCTGACATGTCCGACCATGTCTTTTGGACCTGTAAGTCCATTCGTACTGTGTTCATGCAGGATCCGTTGGATCCAACTCTTAATACTGCCGTATCGTTACCTGTCATCCAGCAGTCACCGGCCGTCCCGACATCGCCATCCGTCCAGCCGACACAAGCAGTCCTGCCGACACCGGCAGTCTAGCCGACTTTCCCTGTTCCGGCCAACGTCATCTGCATCGACGGCAGAGTACCTGTGCGACATCCTATAGAAACACGTGGTACGTTCTATCCTACTCCAAGACGAGATCGATCGTCCTTCTCTTCTAGATCATCTAGGCCTTTTAACGAACTGGGAAAGTCAGACTTTCGTCCATCCCAGAACATCTTCCATCTGGGTATGGAGCTTTTAACAAACCGGAATCTTACACTACCCCTTGTGTTCGCGTTACCAGATTCGTTGAGTCCGTTTCCAACCGGACTTGAAAATCAGCGCGAGAGTTATTTCATCTCTTCGGCAGTGAACTTAATCCAGCTTGGCCGTCTATTGCTGCGGGCCTTGCCAGAATATTAGCCCCCCCGTTTTATTTTCTCGTAATTAAGCAGTCATGATCACGCCCGAGATTCGATCATTTCCGCGTCAGTGGAGCATTTCAGGTGGGCTGACCATTGGAATCCTGCTGAGCATCTTCAGGTAGGAATAAAGGTAGGTACCGCTGCGATTGCGCACGGTGGGGTTGCCTACCTGTTGCTAGCTTTCACTACCGTCAGCGATACCTGGGAAACAGGGGAACGGCCTCTACACATCAGCATCCTACAAATGAAGGCGGTCATCAATACCTTTCATTCTTGAAACAATCTGAGGCGATAATGGTCCTCATTCGGTCCGACGACTGTGGTGGTGATCTATCCCCTCAAACAGGGAGGCACCAAACAACTCGACCGGAGTATTCTGATTTAGTATTTTCTATGTCGGTGCCACATTCGCGATATCAACATACATATCAGACACATTCACGGCAGCATCAGTGTGTTGGCCTAAAATCAATCCAGAGGTAGTCACGTCCTTCAAACGGAATGGTCCCTCCATCAATCGGTCTTCACTCGGATTTATGCACTTCGAGGGCATCGGATGATCGACCCCTTGGCGACGAGGTGGAATCAAAAGCTACCTACCTTCGACTCTCCAGTTTGAGACCCAAACACTTGGGCCGTGGATCCACTGTCATTCATTTTGGAGGGGTTGTGGGCATTTTCATCCCATCCCACGGTGCTAATACTGAAAATAACCCAGAAGTTACGGGGTCAGAAAGGCAAGACGATTTTGAAAGCTCATCTCCGACGGGATAAGCGCTGGATTACCGATCTACTCTTTCTAGGAATAGTACATCCAAGAAGATTCCGTCCAACCCGAATCTTCTTCGGCATCCTCTGCCACAGGCGGTCATTCCCTGCCCTGACCTCACTCTTCTTTTACACGCTCGGCTCTTACCAGGACAGTCTTTCTAGTCAAACAGTTTAAACCTTCCATTGTTAAGAGAATCTCGAGAGTAACCAACTATATCGTCCCTCTCCGTGCCTCTATCCCTGAACTTGCCAACTTTTCTCTGGTACTTTACGGAGAAACAGTCGGGCTCCAATCGCTACCAGAGGCTACTGCCCCATGATTTTGCACACATTCCGGCATCAATGCAAACATGGTTTGGAGCGGGATAGTTACCTATCAAATCTTTCAGATAATATTGGTCTCATCGACCAATATCCCTCATTTTGTCGCCAAAGGGATCCAATCCAGGGTTTTAACATGGCTCGATTCGAATCGCTTCGAACTTCTACCCTACACATCGCTGAAGTTACTATCATACACATCATGTCCTGATAGCGTTAGCTTCTGCTGCAGGGCAAGATAGCTGCATACCCCATTACGTCGAAACGAATTCAGTCGTCACATGCTCGCTCTCTTCGATAGCCAGGTCGAGAACAGCAGCCATACAAGATCATGTTCGCTCTCTCAAGCTTTAACTTGTAGCGCACAGAGACATGTCACGGCACGCGCAAGTCATGCTTCCTTCCAGCGTGAGACGAAACACATGATATCACCCTTCAAGCCCATTCTTCAGGGCGGAAGTGGGTCGTACACTTTGTGTACTCTGATGTCTCACCAGATCAGTTTCGCGTAACTTACTGCTCCGAAGTTTCGAGCAATCTTTGTGAGCCATAACACAGGATATCATTCTTCACTCCCTTTATTCCTGGCTGAAATGGTTCGTACGATTGGTATACTTTGACGTCTCACCAGTTCAGATTAGCCTAACGTAGATTACTGCTCAGAAGTTGCGAGCAATCTCTGTGAGCCTCCCTTTGGAACGCAACTTCCAAAACGTGTATGATAAGAGCCAACCTTCTCGAGCTTCCATTTCAGAGATTTGGGGTCGCAGAGACAACCTAGAATCTGGTGGGTTCAGTGACGGCAGCACAGATGGTCACCAGACCCAACTTGATCAATCAACACAGCCATTCAGCTTTGTTGTATTCCCAAGTGAATATATGTGTGGGTAAGACGATGTAAACTTCATCTTCTCACACATATATATGAGTCCAAGATCAAGCTATCCCGGGCTGTGCTGTTTGTATCATTAGGAGAATGGGTTAACTTTCTTCACGGGGAATCCAGCCACTCATCTGCAGAAGGATGCTAGAGGTAGAGGTGGGACGTTCAGCATCACATCCTACTCTTACTGATTCTCCTGACATAATCTGATTGGAGAATGTATGTGAAGGAGAAAGCAAATTTGTAAGTAACTTTTATTTTTTCGAGAATACTTAACGCAAAATCATTACTTCAAAACCTTCCCAACCACCCCGCCATGAGAGCATCCGCGTTAATGTCTCGCTCAGCTAAAAACTGGCGACACCTGATGGTATCAACGGGATGTTATGGGAAGGAGTTACTGCTCTTTATTTATTGATATAGATTGGTAAAGACGAATTTTCGACTTTTAGTAGGGCTGGATTCGAATGTTAGCAGGCTACTATTCCTAATGTAATGTGATTGGGGAAAGTATTCTCGGAGAAACATTTGCTTAAAAATTTGCTTTCAACACAGTTGAAATAATTTTGTTTACTACTCTCTTGGTTGGTTTTCTCGTTATATAGTTGCGGTGGAATGAAAAAATGTTAGTACGTTTGTCATAGCCAAATGAAAACAGGAATGTTGGTAAATTTATTCCGCAGGGTTAGAAAGCATTCTTGTTGTTATTGCTGTTTGTTTGTTATCGTTTTATCTCGCCAGTGCGATGTTCATTTTGTACTAGCCCCGGCTTGGACATGTAAACATGTACAGTAAGACTACATCTATAGATTCTTTATATCTTATTACTCTGCTAGCAGCGGCTGAAGGGAAAACTTTGCACATCAATGTACAATTGATGTACAGTCGTTGTTAAGTTTAAGCATTTAGCTCACTTGTTATTTACCTCTGATGAGGTTCCTCAAGATCTGAGTTTTTCATCTACCAAAGTTGGGTTTCTAGTGGTTAGCAATGACAAAAAGGTTTGAAAAAGATACTACAAAGAATGATTAAAACCATTTAGAGTATATTCACCCTGATATGGTATGAAAGAATGGTATTTGTATTGTTTCTGTCTCGCACGTGTTATCATTGTAAGCATATACATATGTATATCGTTTAACGACAATACAACTGTTACGAATATGTAATTTAATTATTTGTGTGCTAGTTTTTAATTCATTTCTTTTATTTTTATTTCATTACATGTTATTGTAATAACTTTATTCACTGGATTTGACCCTCTTTTTAGAAAATTCAGTTCGGTTCTATGTTGCTACATTATATTTTTAGCTGACCTAGTTCTTGATCTTGATTCAGATTTCGTAAACACTGAGTGAAAATCATTGGTAATAATCAAGGTCATTCTTGGCTTGCGTGTTAGCTCTTTTTTTTAAACAACTATTTTTAAATTCATTTCCAGTGTGGAAATCATTGATTCTTAGCTAGGGCCATACTACCTTACGTACTAACTGACATATTATTTTACTGTGCTGTTCGAAATAAGTGACCATGTGACGCATCACGAGAGTCTGAAATTGCATTTTTTTAGTTGGGTTTAATACTCATATCTCAGTGAATTTTAGTCAGTTGTAAATTATACCTTCGGGTTGAAAGGTATTCCTGTCCTGCCATTAGAATTGAGTTTTATCTATTTAAAATAATTTATTTTCCTTGGAGACTTCATCACGTGTGTTAACCGAAATTCTTGGACAAAGACATTTACTAAAAAATATTCTTGTTGACTCCACTCTTTTCTTTTGTTACTTTTGTGCGAGCCTACATGTAACAACAACATAGATTATAGCTTACAGTTTAAAGGTCTAATTCCTCATAATTTACAGATTCGCAAAATGCGAACAAAGAACAATTTGGTAGAAAAAGAGACAGCATTTTCTTGTGAAGATGACTTTAGTCCTAATTTATTTTCTCGATGTTTATAAACGGCAAGCATAAAAGTGAAAACCTGTTTTAACACAATTGTGGAATTACCTATTTCTCCCGAGCAAAATGTCACGCTTGAATGAAGAAATAATAATAATAATAATAATAATAATAATAATAATAATAATAATAATAATAATGATAATAATAATAATTACAGCAACAACTTCAATGCTAATACTACTACTTCTGCCAATATTAATAAGTATAGTTATAAGTTATAATATTAGTATCCTTTATATCCCTTGCTCCATTTGTGCTACATTCGCTTTCAAAACTGCATTAATCATGGTATTACTGTAGAATAATTTCTTCATAATAAACACTTGTAATGAGAACATCGCAAGAATGTCATTATGTGGTTAATAGGACTCCATATAGCAAGGATGGAGGAAATTTATGGTCAGACGTGGCACTAAGCATGCAGGCAGGAACCGACCAGACTATTGGATAGGCAATGTTCAGCCAGTATCTACATGAAATAAATCTGTGATATTAATAAATGATGGCCGGGTACAAAATTATGCTTCCGATCCAACTTTCGACTGGACATTTAGTTAACATTTTAAATAGTAAACAGCCATCATCATTAACTGAACTTTACTATCTTTTCCTCATTAACTGTTTTCCTTATCTGAGTTTTCTGCAATGTAATGTCTCCAGGGATTGTTTATTTAAAATTAATTAATCATGCAGGCTTGCAATGATGAGACCTGGAGTGCAACTCTTTTCCGTTGATATTCAGTTAATCATATAAATGAGTAATGGCCTTTTATTTTACATCCTCCTAACTTTGCTTAACTTTAGTTCTGAATGTTGAATTTCATTGAAATAATGACATTTTATATTAACTAGATCCTTGATAAGTTTAATTGGCAACCGACCACTCATCTTGAGATTCGTTGAGATATCTTTTATTTTCTGTGGGATCAATATCAAGGGTACGATGTCATCAGTTCGTGGAGTGATGTTTTAAAATAATACCTTTAATTATTAGAATTAAAAGTAAATTTTTGTTCAGCTTTATATTGTTGAACTTATTCACAAGTTTGAATGCCAGTATTTTTCATCAGCATGTCATAGGATTACAACCCGTTATAGTTGGTCACGGCCTCTATTATTTAAATATTTTCACTAGTTTAATAGCAGCAATGAATTCCCCGAATACGTTTTTCTTTTGACTCAGTTATGTGCTAGAAACAAATTGCATAATTTTGTTTTTGTTTTTGTTTCTTCTCGTAAGTGTGGACGATATGTAGAAAATGTAAATAAGACACTTCTAATTTACCAAATAGTAAACATTTAAGACAAGCAACTATTTACTAGAGGTTGCTCTGGCAGTTACTTTGATGAATTAATACAATATAAAGATTGGCCATTACATTAAGCAAACGCGATCCCTACAGCGAAGGATTACATATTACCAGAACGGACAATTTTTTGTTAATTAGCTGCTCAAATATAGCTTTCATTGTAAAATTATACAGACGATACTGTAGAAATATGAGATTTGTATTTGGATGAAATTTCAAATGATTTGAATTGCACATGCATATGCATTAGGTATTGCATAAGAACGATAATTATACGTGATGTGCGTCTTTAAGCATATTCTGTATTTTCGTGCACTTATAAATAACATGTAGTCAAACAAAAGTGGGCTCTGATAACAATAGATTATTGCCAACCATCTTTAATTAGCAGGCATTTATAACTGTTAGCATTTTATTTAAAATATTCATTATTTATAATGGCTGTCAGAATAAAAAAGCAATTGCTTGCTTGTCGTTTTGAAGGGAATTTGACTATAGTAACAATACTACATTGTTAATTCCCAAACCCATGTAGTAACATTACTCTATAACCAGGCATTGATTTTGTGATCTCCAAAACCTGATGTAGTAACAGTACTACAACTGATGTAGTAACAATACTACAAAGCTATCCCCCCAACCCATGTAGTAACATTACCCTATTTCCAGGCACTAATTTTGTGATCTCCAAAACCTGATGCAGTACACAATACTATAACTGATGTAGTAACAATGCTACATAGCTCTAATGCTATTACCCAAACCCATGTAGTAGCATTACCCTATTTCCCAGCACTGATTTTGTGATCTCCAAACCTGATGTAGTAACAATACTACATAGCTATCCCCCAAACACATATAGTAACACTACCCTATGCCCAGGCATTGATTTTATGATCTCCAAAACCTGATGCAGTAACAATACTACAACTAAAGTATTTACTAATACTACATAACTCTAATGCTATCCCCCAAACCCATGTAGTAACATTACCCTATATCCAGGCACGGATTTGTGAGCGCGAAAACTTGATGTAGTAACAATACTACCTACAATATGCCTTTGAAAAAGACTCATTAAGAGTCGAAAGCGCTCAAGCTAGTTAGATACTAGTTTTGCACTGTTCTTTGTCAGTTTATTGCTTATATGTATATATGTGTGTGTGTGTCTGTGTGTGTCTGTGTGTGTGTGTGTGCTTAGGGACTTAGTGATACAGCTGATATTTGTCATCATGAACAGAGTTTGAATTTAAAAATAACTTAGTACACTCATGTAGTCTTTATTTTTCTCACATGGCATGTATGAAACATTTATTTATACATGTCTATATTTGTTTTTAATAATTTGAGTTTATTAGGCCGATGAAATGAACTAGTTGCAATGTTGTTATATTACTACATAGCAGATACAACTTCATCAGACTTTATCTGGCTCACAATAATATTACTAAAATGTACATCTCCAAACTCAGTTGAACAAGATTACCACATAGCCTTGATGTGTATATAATACTTTAAATTAAACTCCTTGTAGTAATATTATATTTTAATAGAAGGTATAGATATTTCAATTTACAATTTTATTAAAAGCTGTTTAAGCCTCTACTATCACCATGAATGACAATGCAAACTTCTACAATTATAACTTGACATTATGTAGTCAATTATTATGAATCCTTTTATCCACTTGCATGATTGTATGCACGATTGGCAAATGAACAACAGGTAGACAATTCCTTACTGCCTTTTACCTTTATCATGTTTCCATAGAAGGCGTCCATTGACTTTGTTACCACAGTAATAACACATGAAAAATCTTATCAGTACATTTCTGATACATAGAAAACAAAACACGTAGCTTGTATGAAAACTTTTTAAACATGCTATATGCTTAATTATATTTAAGATACTTCATAGCATTTAATATTTGTTGGTACCAACAGTTACACATGTTCAATGCGACTAGTTATTGACTTTATTTTGAAATCACATCTGAATACAATAAAGATGTCATTTGTACATCAAGTTTGTCATCCTGAAGACCATGATAAGCCTTCTTTGCATTATCAAAGCACAGAGAGATACCTAAGCATTGTTGCACTCTAAACTAAATAACGTATTGGTGTTGACAATAATGGTTACCATTGAGAGTTCCAATGTTTGTAAAGAAGCAAACTACAACAAGTTGTTGTTGTTGTTGTTGTTGTAGGGTTTGTTTGCCATTTTTCAGCACAAGATAGGCTATACATGGCGGCCAGTATAAATGGTGGAGGAAGAACCCGGAAAACCCCCGGAAAGAACCTTTGACCCACGAGAAGCTACTGGCAAGCCTTTTCACATACCCACATTAGCTAAACCCGAGACTCGAACCCACACAGACAGAGGCGATATGGCAATGATCCGTAACGGTGAGCGCTTTAGACCACTCGGCCACTTGGGGCCCCAACTACAGCAAATGTCCAAATACTGTCTTGACAAAATAAAATAAAAAAATCCTATATGGATTATGTCCTGATTTTTTAAGTTTTAGAATTAAATAGTGAAAAAGATTTATATATTGCTCAAAACAGTGATGTCTTGCTAGAATCAAACAGTCTAAAGGGAAGCAAATCACACAAATCTTGCAAATTTAATTTGTTTTGTGTCATATGGTTAATATCCATTTTGCAGAGTTTTGTGTCACATGTCAGTGAACATTTATAGGACAAGTCACAAGACTGTTAGCCTTATTTTAAATAATTTCTTATTTCAGTTTCCACTTTCTCTTTATTAAAATCTTTTTCATAAAAAATTGTACCTATTGTAACGTGTCCAGAAAATGTACGTAACAGATAACCTATATGTTTATCTTTTTGTCACGTGTATCAAGTTTTATTGCCATTTTGCTGGTGTTGTATATTATGTCATTGTTTTGCACTTTTCCTGTTGGTGCTTCACAAAATGTAATGGTGGTTTCTTCTGAAAAAATGTCCAGATAAAATTGTTTGTTGTTATATTCGACCAGAGCTAACTCTCGATGCCTCTCCTTCCTGCAATGAAACAGAAAATAAAATTGATTGGTTACTACTAATATGAAAACCAGCTGCATGCCATCTGTGAAGATAATATCAAGTATGTGAATTCTGAGAAACATAGATTTTGGTGCATATAAGACAGGACAAATGGTCCATTAGAACACATTTTAGTAATACATATGTGGATTCTGTTATATAGAAAATGTACAAGTGAACAACTTACTCATTTAAGCACATGCACACATATTCCTAACATAATATTTTTCGTCGAGATTGAATAATAGCATGTATAGTCAATGGAATTATAAGAGTTGGAAACATACGGGTTTCTGCTTTATATGGCAACCTGATGGAAAATTTAAACGTGACATTTCTAACACTAATCCACCAGTTTTCCAGAAATTTACTTAAGAGCAACTTCTATCAAAGTTGTGCATATGTAATCTCTCTACCGATATTCAGTATTCATAGCATATGTAAGAGATTTTTTTTTTTACTTAATTCTCCACAAATAGTTCAGTGTGAATAAAAATGTGGTAGGAGTGTTTCACATTACATGTACAATGAATGTTCAGCCAAGATTGGGATACTAAAGATCACTTTTGCAACTGTATGGCTGTCATAATGATCAAATGGAGAATATCATTCAAGTCACATTATCCAGAATATGCTATTATTTGTCTTTTAGACTAAAGTAAGACAATGAGTGGTAAGAGGTCTACTTTGGCCTGTTTTGTGTTACTACTGTCCCAATACATCAAATTCATATTTAAAATGCTGTGAAAGAATATTTATTTTTATCTATAGAGGCATTATTGATTTTAAGCAAACTTTGCAGCCCTGTCACAGTCAGTACATTTTACATACATAATTGATATCGCTAATCAAATATACTGTTTAGAATTATGTTTAAAAATGCTAAATGAACATGACTTGGAAAATCTAATATAAAATATTCATCCTCATTTAAAAGAAAACAATTTACTAATTGACGTTAAACTGTTTGATTTCAATTGCAGTTTTTGGAATTACTTTATATAGGGTTATTAAAAAACAACTGAAAACCTAGCTATCAAATTAAAAGAAACTATTAAATCAATTGATTCAGATATCATAACATGGCAAATACACCTTCACATGTTGTCTGACTGCTGCTGCAGATACATGTAGTGTCTTCTTTTCTGTCATCAAAACAAAACATGTCTTTGGAAACATAAACATTGTCTTTTATCTCCCACTTATGTTTGGGCTCCATTTTGCCCTACAGTCTCACTTCTCTGAGGATGAAGCTTCAGAAATGACCAGACAACTGATATCAGTTTGCCTTTATGAGAGACCCAATTGCTGGACTCTAGGACATAAAGGCTATTATATTTCAGCACTATCAGTATCAGTTTGCTGGAATCCAAATGACTATAATTGCTACAAAGACAAATGCGTTGCTATGTGATTCTGCAGTTGTTCCTGTGTAACTGTGCAGGTCACTTGGGTGTAGACTTTTCAGATGTCTTTTGAGAAAAAAAACTTCATATCACAATCAAGCAAAAATATTTGGGGAAGACAAATAAAATATAAATAAATGTATATGTATTGATATGTAAGTGACCCAATTAGATATTCAGGGCATTACAACCTTCTTATATTTATTTTATACATTTGTTAACATTTTGTACTTAAACTTGCTATTTTAATATTCCAAGCCCAAAAAATTGACAATATTCTATCTACATCATTATTGACCGTTTATGTTTGTTTTAAATGTGCATGGGAATATGTATGTATATATCTATGTATGTATGCATGCATGCATGTATGTATGTATGTATGTATGTATGTATCTATGTATGTATGTATGTATGTGTGTGTGTGTGTGTATGTATGTATGCATTTATGTATGTATGTATGTATGTATGTATGTACACCCAGTAAAGGGAGTTGCAGTAGCTCAATTGACAGGGAATCATACTCTTAATCATAATATTCACACTTTGATACTTACTCAGGCCAGCACTGCTTTGGTGTGTCCTTGGGAAAAGTATTTCACTCACATTTCCTTGGCATGATATAGCCAATAATGTGTTAAACAATGCTGACAAAACCAACAAAAACAAAAAAAAAATCATCCCCAAAAAATCTGGCCTCTAGAGGTCAATAATATAACAGCTACTGAAGGAGACTTTAAGAACAGTTACTTAAAATCACAAGGAAAGCAAAATTTACCACTGATTTTTATCAACTCATCATATTACCTACTATAATATCATAGAAAAGAAAGTTCTTTTATGCCATGTCTTATCACTGTGACCAGCATTTTATTGTCAAGATCACTTACATCTGAATTTATTTTCGCTTGATGATTCTTTATTTGCATTGCATTATAATTAATACACTTCATAGAAAACTTACCATCTTCATTCTGCATTCAGAGTGATACCTTATTCAAAAAGAAGTGGTTAACGTTAAAGGCAGCAAGGTTCCAACACTGACTCTGTTCAACACTGACCCATGGGTATTAATTAGCGAAGATAGATTTGATATGCAGTTGTTTTCCTTTAGCTTGTAGTGCAAGTGTTCTATAGCCCATCTTAATTACAGTCAATAAGTAATATTTCTTATCTGTGTTTGTGATGAGATTTGCTGGTCCTGGTTTCCAATGATACACCAATCTCTCTTAATTATCAGAGCACCTGCCTTATCTAGCTACATGATCTTCAAGTATCAGAGCTTGTAGTTCTGAGTCAGTAATAATTTAGAGAAAATGGAAATGATCCCGGTCTAGTCATACCAAAGGCTTATACATAATGGTACTAAACATTGCCTCGCCAGGTGCTCAAACTTAAGAAGTTAGTGTTAGGACTGGTCAGCCTGATGTCAGGATGATGTCACTAGGTAGGACATCATGCTACATGTCTGCGGAATGATGCCACAGTGCTAGATATCGCTATTAACTGCTACACAGCAGATATCGTAGCAATATGACTGAATAATTGTTAAAGCTACGTTAAAAATCCATATCACACACACACAAAAACACACACACATACTTTTTAGAAAAACATATTTAGCAAGGTTAGTGAAAAAGAATTTATTTTATAAATTTATTTAAAATCCTTTTCAAATAATGTATTTTTAAATAAATTAGTTGCTTTGCTGGCTTTCAACTGTCTGATAAAGAAAGATTAAAATGAGATTATTTATTATTATTATTATTATTATTATTATTATTATTAGTAGTAGTAGTAGTAGTAGTAGTAGTAGTAGTAGTAGTAATTTAAGTAGTAGACATATCATGTATATGTTTGCAACAACGTTTTCCAAAAACAATAGAACCCTTTCGCATTGTTTTACACATGCACTGATGGCTCGAGGTTGTATGTTATTGTATCAGCTTTTGTAAGACGCGCAATTGTGGAGGCTTTCCAGTTGCTCTTACTACACACATCGGTAAAGAGGTCATGTCAAAACTATGTTATCATATAATTTTTAGATTGAATAAAATAGATGGGTGCGATGTATGGGTGTAAACATTGAAAAGATTCAATTAATAACACTTCTGGGTTTTATCAATTTCCCAGTCAAATCTTAAGTCACTGTGGACACATGTCGCAGGTCGTAATGATCTGATCTAGAAGAACGTCACTTCTGTATGACTGTCACTTTGTATATAGAAAACCAAACATGACAAATGAAGAAAGTATAGATTATGTGCCAAGTGTCAAATTACCCCAGATACATTTGTATTTCGGGAAAAGTGGAAAACTCAAACAAAAAATATTGCATGACCGGTACATAATATTATTATAAATTTTATTGCAGTCAATTAGCTTATCATAGAAACTACATGTAAGATGTTTAGTGTTTATTTTATACGTTGTGTATTTTTCGCTGTACATCCATGTGTTCTTGACTACAATATGTACATTTTCATAGGACATTGGGCAATATTATTTGTGAGGATTAAAGAAACATTTATGAGTTTCTAATAATGCATGGTTATTTTATAGCTTGGCAATATTAACTCTCAAATGTAGTTCAGCTAAAATGCCAAAAATTAATGGAGAACATTAGCTGGACAAAACATTATATTCTTGGAAATATGTTATTCACTGAATTAAAGCTTAAGTCCAATTTATCGGAAAACAACATAGAGCCACTTCAATCGCTAAAACATGTTTTCTCCATATATGTATTTATGCTAGAAAGCCAGTGAAATTGGCAACATCAGTTTATTATTTGACCATGATTATCTTGTTTCTATAGCATTGCTATATGTGCCATTGTAACTGTCAAAACATATATCTGTCTCAGGTTTGCAACCTTATTTTTTCCTTGCATGATTTTGTTT
Source organism: Megalonaias nervosa (assembly GCA_016617855.1). Classification (NCBI taxonomy): domain Eukaryota; kingdom Metazoa; phylum Mollusca; class Bivalvia; order Unionida; family Unionidae; genus Megalonaias; species Megalonaias nervosa. The sequence goes on from JAECUM010048299.1 coordinate 15,290, forward strand.
TGGTACAAATGTAGCAAATATGAACATTTAATAACTTTTATTTTTCCTCATTACTTTCAATTACTGAACCTGAAAAAGTTATCTGTTTATGGCCATCTCATAAATATTATTTTCAAAAACTGTTTGCATAAAATATGTTTACAACAAAAACTTGAACTGAACAAAATGAAATTTCTTTTTTTAATATTGCCCTTAATCAACATAATTTTCTTGGTACTAAACTCATATATGTATATATATATATATATATATATATATATATATATATATATATACCACTATATATATATATATATATATACATAAATTCACTGCCATCTCACCTCTGTCCATATTGGTTTGAGTCTTGTGCATGGCCCGTGTGGGTATGTAAAAAAAAAACTACCATTAGATTCCCGTGAGTCGGTGGTTCTTATCGGGGCTTTCCAATGTTATACTGGCTGCCATGAATAGCCTCACTTTGCCCTGTGAAATGGCATTAAACCCCAAAACAACATCAGCAGCAAGAACAAAACCGTTTATATAGTTAATAGACTATAATAATAACTAGTTTATCCTTAAAGCATAAGGATAATATTAAATTATTAATTCCATGGAATGGAGCAAGAATATTAGTTTGTTTACAGATAAAGATATGGAGAATGGTAATTTGCTAAGCATAAACAGGAAGGCAGGCTTGGCTAGCAAGTTGGGGTCTTGTTGATGGTCATAAGAAGTTATTAGCTTCCCAGAAAGAGGATGTGAAAATCCAATGCGGCTTAATTATATTATTAAATGAGAGAGAGAGATTTATTTTAATATTTTCCTCAATGAAGTATCAGCAAGAATATTTTCTGATTTAATAAAAAAGAAACTAATTATAGACTTGGAAATGTTACATCTGTCCAACAATGTCCAAAATCCCACAAGGTAAAGCTACTAGTTCCTCTAATCATTTTGAAAAACAAATACGGATTATGTGATTCTGCATGTGGATATATGGATATGTGCATGTCTTAATAATATTTCACAAATCCTCCAACACTGCTCAAATCTCTAAATATGATTGGAGATGGTCTATATATCTGCATAATGGTTAAACATTGTGACCCATCTCCGGCTATTGGGAGTTGGTTCATATGAAATTTAAAATTAAGCTAGATCAGTCCTTCAGAACATTCGTAAAAAGTTGCTCAAATCTGAATAGAGACTTATTTCATCAGTTAAAACTGAGTTGAAGGAAGGTGGTAAGGGATGATTGGTTTGTTGGACTCTGAATTCTAAAATCTAGTGGCCTGTCACACAGCTTTTTTCATTACTTGCTTGAATCACTTTCTTAATTGATTGCAAATCAAATTCAACTAGGATTAAACACAAAGTGGCAGATGTAAATCCTCACCTGGACTTAACTACAAAATCAAAGGCAATGTGATAAACAATCCAGCTTGGAAGCATCTAATTCAGGTGGGGATTCCTAAATTTGCTGTTTATGTTGTTGCGAATCTATGGTCTTAATCTTAGTATCAGAAAAAGCAAAAGCCAGGATAGTTTAGTAAAATTCAGCAAGTAATTTATTTCCCTTGAATAGAAAGTTACACTTTAAAAAGAACTTACAGTATTGTGAATTAAATCCCAAATAAGCCTAAAATTTCTATCACAAGTTCTAATGTATGGAGTTCCAAATGAATTCCAATGGCATTCTGAATAAATTCCAATACTGAACGTGCTGATGTTCTAATAGCCTCGAATGTGCTAATGTGCCAGAACGGGTGATATATCACAATGATATAATAAAAATGTCCTTGAATGAAATCACAATAATCTCAAAATATTCATTCAGTCTGGAAATATTGAGCACTGTAAAATTCCAGTGAATAATTTAAAGAAATAAATTCTCTTAAGTTACAAACTGACTACAACAATAATACTACAATTTTGAAGTAAACAACATTAATATGAAAAGCTATGACACAATAACAGAACCAGGATGAGGGTTAGCTTCCTTTCTATAACATTTTAAGTTGTCACCAAGATCATGAATTTCCAACGAGAAACTAATTTTCCAATACTCAGATACAAATAAACATGCTTACCTCCATTAATAATTATCTGAATATTTAGTCTATAATCTAAAATCAGAGAGAAATAGATATATTATGTTGTTTACAAAATAAATGTCACTTGTCAGGTAGACCCTTAACTCATCTACAGGCCAAAGTCAATGACATAATATAGATATACATAAAATATAATCGTGGAGAAAAACCAAACAAAACCCCAATGTAAACGAAATGTAAATAACAATGTTGTTATGTATTCCAATTCCAACTGTTCACTAACTCCAAAAATCATTTTGACCATTCTCTCTGCTAATTAAATAATAAGTATCAAGGCCTAAATATTCCAGCCACAATGCACTGTTTTTTAAATAAAAAGCAATTGAACTATAAAATTTTTAATTTCACAACTCTTGTTCCAGAGATTTACACATATGTAAAATTCAAATTGACAATAATCAAGCACCTATTATCCCAAGAGATGATTTTTTTTTTAACAAAGCAGAGGATGAAAGAATTTTCTTTCTGCTTGTGTACTATGTTTGAAAGGCTGTTTGTGAGGTTCAGTCAGCTAGCAGCAATAAAACTAGGTACATCACGGATATTGTGAGTTTTTTATTTACTTATTTTTTTAAATTTTGTTTCGTTTAGTTTATGATAGAGTTATGTACTTTTTTGCAATATTTTGGACAGTAAATTTTTCTTTAGAGTTTATTTAAGCAAACATCAATATTTATGTAAAGATTTTTGGGGTTGTTTTGAATTATTTCTCTCTTCCAAAATTATATGCATTCTAGTAATTTCTAATTTATATTTACAAGCAAACTAGATATTGTTCTATCATTTGTTATTTGAAACTCAGTTATACGGTCAAGGGAGTGTTGTCCTCACAGACCAATACTTTTATATATATATATTTATTTACTTATTTTCTTTATTTAGTTAGTTTTATGAAGCTAAGGTATAAGAGAAGTTTCTCTACACTACAAATATATACTTCCTTTCTTAAATTATAGGTCCAAAAATGTTCTTATGCAAATAGAATGTCTAAGTCATAGTGAGTGCTTTCCTCTCCTACTTAATATTCTAAATTCAATTCAAGAATATTTGATTAATCTAGCATTCTATAAAGACATAATTTATTTATGCTTCTATTTTATAATGTACTAGTTGTCTAAGTCATTGTGAGTGTTTTTCTCATTGGCCCGACAGTCAATTTACTTCAGTCTATATCAATTCACTTCAAATAAGTATAAAGCTACAGATGAAGTGTCAAGTAAGGCAAATGTTTTCCTTGCAGATATTACATTTCACATATTACAATCAAGTTATATTTTCTCATCTGTACTAACGTTTATGAGAACTAAATCCAAATATGGTAAATCTTATCTAATTTACATTCATCTAAGGAGTAATAATATAATGAACTAATAGTATAGTTCTAACGTGTACCCTGACCTTGTGTGAAATTATCATATACAGTACCAAACTGTACCTCAAGACAATGATAGTATTCTGGCATTTTATGCAAACAACAAGACTGTGATGGTTATGAACTGGCTTTATTCAACGTTTCGTAATAAATGAATCATTTTGTATTATGGTTGAAAAGAAATCAAGCGTTCGAGTTTACTCCATTCTCCCCTCCTTAGTCAGCCGATAAGAAGCATTATCATCCCTGGTGCCATACTGATATAAAGTACTATCAGGACCCAGCTCGGCTGTTACAAAACATACATACATACATACATACATACATACATACATACATACATACATACATACATACATACATGCACCATACATACATACATACATACATACATACATACATATGCATACATACATACATACATACATACATACATACATACATACATACATATATACATTGCTATGTATATGTAATTTAATTATTTGTGTGGTAGTTTTAATTTATTTATTTTATTATATTAATTGTTATTGTAATGATAACTATGTCTACTGGATTTGATTTTTTTATAGAAATTCAGTTCAGTTTTGTTTGACCCGATAAACAACCAGTAGTAGAAACACTGTATCTAGTTGCTGACCATGATTCAGAATTAGTAAGGGTTTTTGGTAAACAACTTTTTAAAAAAATTTTCCCAGAGTAAGGACCATTAATTTCAGTTAAGGCTATATTGGGAAAACGTGATGTTAAAAGCTTCTACGTCATTCTGGAAAAATGGCCACGTCAGCATCATATTGGAATCGGTTTTGCGTCTTAACCTAGTGTATAACTGTTTCCTTAATAAGAATTAGCCAATCCCGGCTCTATACCTTTGACACTTAAGTTGTTTTGTTGTGACCAGTTTCAGGTGAATTTTTATTTTATGGAATTAGAGATTCTTTTCCCTGGAAAATACAAGTGCTCATACAGAATTCTTGGACAAAGACATTCACTGAAAAATATTCTGGATTCCAAACTGGAATATTATTTTCTGTGATTCAACAAAGAACTGTTGACACATAAGTACAACGCTGACTATCGGAGACGTCATCGCCTTCGATCTTGAATTTTATCGGGATTTGATCTGTGATTAACTTAGAACTTTTCATTGATAGTTCTATATTTGCAATTCTTGGATTAACTTTGGATTTGATTTGTAAACCGTGAGTCCTTTGTCTAATTTTTACCCTGTTTTTTCTAGAGAAATAAATTATTTGTTAAATTTTCCAAAGCTTGTCGTCTTCACTCTTTTCTTCTTACTTTTTCTACTAGCCTAGAAACGTAACAAGAAAATTGGATCCTCGTCCTTGGGATATAAGAGATTTGGCTAAAATATTTCAGAACATTGTGTTTTGAAACTTAAATTCTCCTAGTTTCAGAAATTTCTAAATCCTAAATATTATTTCACATTTTAGAAATATTTAGTAAAATCAACAGACTTTTTGTGCAATGTCGTCAAAAGTAGAGATCTTTGTTTCAAAGCCTACCCAGGAGCAGTTGGACTCTGTGGAAAAAGATGAATTGCTTCAGCTTGCCAGAAAATATGATTTTTATCAGGCAAAATCTTCTATTATGAAGCAACAAACAAAAAACATGTTGGTTCTGTATTTGGTGGAAAAAATGTTTTGGAAAAAAGTGCTTTGGTTTGGATTAGTAAGTCTGTATCAAACTCTGACATAAAAGTAAAGGAATTAAAATTAAAATACAAGATGGAATTAAAGTTAAGAAAGCTTGAACTTCAGAAAGAGGAGGGAGAGAAAAAAATGCAGTTACAGAAAGAAGAGAAACAAATGCTATTAGATAAGGAGGAGAGAGAGAGAACCAAATGCAGTTGCAATTTGAGAACGAGAAGAGAGGGAAACAAATGCAGTTAAAAGCAGAGAAAGAGGAGAGAGAGACAAAAGCAGTTACAGAAAGAACAAATGCAGCTACAGAAAGAAGAGAAACAAATGCAGTTACAATTGGAGAATGAGGGGAGAAAGAGAGAGAGAGAGAGAGAGAGAGAGAGAGAGAGAGAGAGAGAGAGAGAGAGAGAGAGA
>JAECUM010048300.1:0-26626 GCA_016617855.1 Megalonaias nervosa
GTTTATTTATTTATTTATTTTTATTTTTTTTTAGATTAGATACTTGGCGGTATTTCTCGCTGCGCTAGAGTCAGTGACAATTGAAAGGGACTACTGTCGACCTGTACAGCTTATTCCCATGTACAAACCGACGTTTGAAAACTTGTAAATCCGTATGCAACAAGAAAGATCATATCTCGTGTAGCCATTTCGAATTACCGGGCTCCATCCGCACGCAATACACTGCTTCATAAATAACGAGATCCAATCAAATGCGACCTCGCTAAATCGAACAATGTTCTGAAACGCTCGCTTTTTGATAGATACAAATAACTTTAATCAGTAAAAATACATCTGTAAAAACATATATTCAATAGTTTAAATTAAGAGTGCTACAAACAACAACAATAACAACAACAAAAACAAAAATAAATAAATAAATAAATAAATAAATAAATAAATAATAATAATAATAATAATAATAATAATAATAAACGATTCCTGTTGAAAAACTTGTGCGACAAGGGTGTTTATTTTCTATGTTATTATATGTAATAGCAAACAAAACAATATTATACGAATAGCTATCACTAAAAACATTACAGGTAATCATATACCCAACTTAAAAAAAAATTACAAGATGTGGACGAGTGTAATGATTTAATTAAAGACGAATGCCCACTCAAACATCTAAACAAAACTTCGATGATCAAGATAGTCTTTCTAAAACCGAAACACTCCTTGGTTTGTATGATAGTCAGCCAGGGCAAAATGGGGTCTTGGAAAATATGACATTACAGCTGTGACTATGGAGGTCGTGCGAACTTAATATCAAATTTATCTCTATTCCGATTATGGAGATGTAACATTATACTTGGGACACTATTGGTACTATGGAGTCTATGGGAATGTAACATTATAGCACCAAAAAGTAAAATTAACCTGGGGTGGGGCGTGGGGGTGGGGGCTGTATGTAAATGTAACATAAGTGATAGGCCACGACAGGTTCTGAGTGAAATTAACATCACGTGGGGAACATTAGGAACTTATTGGAATTTAATAGCTTGTTTGGGTTAATATGGAAATTAAACACTACGTATGGGGCAGTATGGAACCTTTGGGAGTTTAACATTAAGTCTGGAACGGCATCGGATCTATGGGAACTTTTAACATGGCGAATAGGAGTCTGTAAGAATGAACATAGTGTGCCAGTATAGCATGTTTTTAAACCTTATCATTACGGATATAACCTTATCATTACGGATATAACCTTGTCATTACGGATATAACCTTATCATTACGGACATAATCTTATCATTACGACATAATCTTATCATTACGAATATAATCTTATCATTCCCGATATAACTTTACCATTACAGATATAACTTATCATTACCGATATAACTTTATCATCACCGATATAACCTTATCATTACGACATAATCTTATCATTATGGATATAATCTTATCATTACGGATATAACCTTATCATCACGGATATAATCTTATCGTTACGGATATAATCTTATCAATACGGATATAATCTTATCGTTACGGATATAATCTTATCAATACTGATATAATCTTCATACCGAATGACAAACAAGCTTTTACATAACAGATGCAACACCAACACTGTTACAGTACTCATCTGTGGTATTTAAGGGACACAACAGTAGTAATGTTACAGTACTCAGCTGTGCTATTTAAGGGATAAGACACTAATAATGTTATAGTACTCGGATGTGCTATATAAGTTTCTCAAAACAAAGAAGCACTTTTACAGGCACTCTTTGAGCTATGGGACACTTCCACATCTATAAACTTACTCTATTCAGGTACATGTCGATTTAGAAGTGCGACAACAAACACTGTACCAACTTTTTCAAAGCAGATATGCTCTCAGTAACCCAAAATGTTTAGTGTTTTGTTTTTTTTTTTTCTCCCGCGAGAGACGCTAATAACAAGTGTCAGATGTGGCAAGTTGGCATCACGTACCGTTTACTTTAATATTGTCAGAGCATTACAATTTTGTTTCTTATTAAACGTGAAACGAAAAGTACATTTTTCTTCCAAATAAATAAAATATAAAGAGAAAAGTTTGGTCATAAAAGCAACAAATTCACAAAATATAAGTATCAGTTATGGTCCGTTACGCTTTAACATTTCCAGTTTCGTATATGATTTCTTATAGTACCTTCCTCTAAAAGAAAGTTATTTTAATTTCAACGATCACTCTTGTTTACGTTATGCACTAGTTAAAAAAGGTGTTTATTTGTTTGTTTATTCGCATGTTTATTTCAACTCTTCTTGGGAGAGGACTCAGTTTTATGTACTTCTTCAGTTTGTTTTTTTCAAAGCAGGTTTCCGGTTGGCGCGGTGCCATCATCCAAAAATATTCACAAGATAATTATCCCGGAGATTAAACCTTGCAGTAGCCCTATAAATCATCCCCAAACCTGTATTGGCGTATTGGTTGCTTAGATATTTTATCTCCCTTTTTCATACAACTCTGAAATTATCGCATACAGGTTTGTCAGCAACACACGAGCGTGCATGTCAATAGTTGAAAACACAGGTTATTGTCGTTTGAAGGCGCCTTCCGGCTTATGAAGGGTATCACAAACAAAATTCTATGTATATATTTGCAATTAGTATACGATGTATATTTTGTGTTGCATTATTATTGGTTTGCATTTTCTTTGTGTAGTATGTACTTTTGGGGTTCAATGTTACGACTGCCAATATTTGTTAGTGGATATGCTCTCTCTCTCTCTCTCTCTCTCTCTCTCTCTCTCTCTCTCTCTCTCTCGTTTGTGTCTGTATCTATCTTTACACACACACACACACACACACACACACACACACACATATATATATATATATATATATATATATATATATATATATATATATATATATATATATATATATATATATATATATATACTAGTTATAGTTTAATCCGATAATTTTAATCCCCTGTGATAAGTATTTGCTATTCATAGTTCCTGAGAAATATATACATTGAAAAAAGTTTTGTTTTTACCAAGACATTACTTATAGAAATCAAATGTAAGAATCCATTTTGATTTGTTAAAGATTTCATGCGGATATCTTATTGGGGTGGTCCATTAAAATAAAAGAACAATAGTTTGTACTAAATGCTTGAAAGATGGTGGTGAAAAGTGGGGCATTAGGACCTGCAATACTGTTAACTATAACACCATTTTAAATTATATCGGCTGTTTTCATGAAATGTGTCACCTATATAATTATGAATAAAGAAAATTAAATTAAATCAAAGAGTCTGGGTGTGTGCTTAAGCAGAGAAATGGCAACAGTAAAAGTAACATTGTATCCCCTCAATTTCTCACCCTTTGACACCCCCCGACAGTGACTCGAGGGTTGTAAGCCAAAATATGGCTTGTATGTACAGTCAAACCTGTCTTAACGGTCACCTGGTCAAATGAACCCTTCTAATCCCACCAGCAAATTTCCTAAACAAATATCGCCCGTGATATGGTCACCCTAAGTTTGCAATTAGAACTTTTATTTCATGAGCAAAAGTCATTGCTGAGGTCAAGGCATATCGTGCGAATTAATGTGTAGACATTTGATATCATGATTGTACTCAGCAAACTCTAGCCACACTGTCAGTCTAACTCAAAGGTGACGTTATGTCTGGTTGGAAAACGAGGCGGTTTTTATCCCGCGGTCTCACTAGATAGTTTCGTATTTTGTCCACAACACCCAACCTCCACAATTTGTAAAGTAGAGGGCATGAGTCTCGTGTTTATAAACTCACATAGAAACTAAATCTGTAATTTCTGACAAGAATTGCTTTCCACAAAAAACATTGGTTAGTTTTTATTTTGTATCTTTAATGTAAAAAATATTCTCTTCGTTCGACGACAATTCAAAAAATACTGTCCAGTGAAACATTACAGGAGACGGTCGAATCAGTTCGTTTGCTAATTTGTGGGGAAAAGGAGTCGTAAGACGATTTTTGTGCCAGTGTGACTCGTATTCTGCCATATATTCATTCATTTTCTGTGAATTAAAGCTATCTTTGATAGCGTCAGGGTCGTTAAAATATTTATTGCTTGTTTTGAAAGGCAGGTGAAATTTCGGTTAATGGGTCACAAAAATAACCATACAGGGCATCGTTTGATTCCTAATCATCTCGGCTGCTGACTTGACCGCACTGCTTGTGACTTTGGCGAGTTGAGCAACTGTCTGAAGTAGTAAGGGAAAAGGTTGGTTCTGGCGCAGAGACCCCTCCCCACTCTCAGAAGAAATATAAATTTACTCTCTCGGGACCCAAGATTCCACCCCAAAACGATTTTCCCAAAAAATAAAAGGTTGGTTCTGGCGCAGAGACCCCTCCCCACTCGCAGAACAAATATAAATTTACTCTCTCGGGACCCAATATTCCACCCAAAAACGATTTTCCCAAAAATTAAAAAGCTGGTTCTAGCTCAAATATATTTTGAGATTAAATGAGCCCATCCCCCCCCCCAGCCTTTCTATCTACTACTACAATCACTTTCACAGCGAGGCAAAACAAAAATAATTCTCAGTTATTCTGTTATCTGTTTGATTATTAAAGAAATAAATATATAAATTGCCCAACCAGCCTTTCAAAAGACTATAAAATAAATCTACAGGATTTTGTTTGTAACAGATGTTGCCTCATATACGCAGTCTGGAAATCAATAATACTATACATCAGCCAAGCCTTACAAACATACCTGTTTACTTAAAATAAATCTACAGGATTTTGTTTGTAACAGATGTTGCCTCATATACGCAGTCTGGAAATCAATAATACTATACATCAGCCAAGCCTTACAAGTATATATGTTTCAGTATCTGACAAGCAACACCCACGCAAGATGAATCACATGATTACGAATCATTCTAAAAAATCCCATAATCTGCATGTTTTATGTTTCTCCCATCATCTCCATGTTTTATGTCGCTCCCATCATCTCCATGTTTTATGTTATTTTGCGTGGGTGTTATAGCAGTATATAAAGCGGTCAGAATTTTCGTGCACTGCTGCACTTTCAAGAGGACATTTCACCAGGCGAAAGGTAAGTGAAATTTTTCATACATTATTTTTATTTTTATACCTCATCACCAATTATCAATGTTTCAACCGCTGATATTAGAAATATTTCATCATCACGATAGTAGAGACTAAACTTTACTTTACCGCTCACACAGCAACGAGACTCAAATAAATCTTTTATTTGCGATTTGTTAAGAGGATATTTTTTGTCAATAAAATATACTTTTGACCGATGAAGATCGATTGTAAGTTTAGTATATTTTTGTTAACCTATCCGACCATGAAAGTTTTTTAATTCCGCTGGTAACTTCTGACTCAATTGTTCAAGGTAATTGAAATATTCGCTGTTATCAGATCTGATAAGCGAAAGTTTTAGCTTGTCACGAACTGCGGTAAAACATACACCTGATGTTTTATTATTAATTTCAACTGTCAACTGTTTGCCGTCCATCATTAGATATTTGATCCTGCTATTATAGCTATTTGTCACTGTCAAATTTTCAAACATTATTTTTATTGTTCACACAAAATTACATACCTTAGTCATCGAATATAATATCGAGTATAGATCTATCATCAAAACAATAACCAAGTGCAAATGTATATACTCCATTTTCGCAATAACGTTTGTCATCAAAATTACTCAATCCGCGTTTGATAATGACATCTGTTTCAAGTTTATGATGATTTGTTCGAATAGCCATTGCTCTTATAAAACTAACGCCGCCGTCAAGCGCGTACTTGTAATCATCAAATTTCATAAACTTTTTAACAAAATCGCGAGGCAGACCTTTTGCTTTTTTCGTTATTTTATTATTATCTAGCAATACGGCGTCCATTTTACTGCGCAATCCGATAAAGTATTTGATGATGCTCGAGTTCATTTCATCTTTGAACTTACCAATAACCTTTTCATTTGTGTCGTTATGAAATTTACTGTCACGAGGGTAATCGGAAAGATCAAACAGATGTCGATTATCAAATATATCCTGATAGACGTCCTCACATTCAATTTCATACACGAGCGAGTCGGTATCAGTAAACAATAGTCTACTGGACGGCCATTGATTTTTAACAAAATTATAATGAAAATCGTACATGAGCCACTTCGATAAATCTAACACGGAAGCTCCAACGTAAATCGGCTTGTTTAGTTTTAGATTTGTTTTTCTTCTTTGTATCGCGACAAGATTTTCATTAAAACTTTTCATGCTAACAAAATCATCCTCCGACACAAGTTTATTTCTGCGATTGATATCATTAACTAGCTCGATATTTACCCGTTTTCTAATATTTTCCATCGTCTTACCAAACACGGAATTGTTCATAAGCTTAAAGAAGTTTTTTTCAAAATCAGTTTTCGCTGCAGCTCTTCTCGAAGTGTTAGAGTTAATATAACCTTTCATCCAAGGTGACTGATTAAATTTTAGTACACGATGAACTTTTCTCAAAATAAGACCAGCATCTACTGCTTATTTTAAAACTTTATAATGCAAAACATAATTTTTCTTATCGAGTAAATTTGGTACTAGTTTTTTTACCATAGAATTTTGTCTTGGTGATGCTGTCGGTTGTTGTTATTGAGATAACATACTATAATCTACTATCATTGATTCTGCGCAGAAAGGATAATCGTTATGTAAATTTTGTAGCGAAGTTGGATAATCGAGATCAACTTCAACGAAATACGAAATATCGTCGGGTATCTTTTTCTCTGTCTCCGATAAAAATTGTTCAGATGTGATCCAACGAAATCCACCAAAAGGCATTGGTTCTGCCATAGAATAACCGTACAAATTATTACAATCTAAATAAATTTGATACTTCGAAGGAAGCTTAGGATTGTACTCTTTTAGGTATTTGTTGTTTGCTTCAGCATATTTCTTTGTTATAACGCTAATACCGCCTCGAATACCTTTTTCGATAAAATTGAACATATCAACGTCAGTCAGTAATTCTAACTTCACTTTACTAAACTTTAACAGAGCATCCCATGACAGCCCGGCAGCAGAATAATACCAACAAGGATCAAGTCCATAATTATTATAGCTCACTTTTCGAAAACTTTCAAAAACATCTGCTAACAATAACACGTCTGTTTTCAAATATAAATCATGATAATCACCAAATGTTCTGCAGTTAAATTTATTCCAAATATCTTGTGCATATTTGTACTCGTCGTCTGTAATATCTTCATTTTTGAGCTGCGAATAAAATTTGTCCTTGTCAGGTAGCGAGGTTTCATCAAATTTACTCCAATCATCGAGATACTCGTACGGAAATACTCCTTTTTTGGTCAGTAGATTAAATTTATCTCCAAAACAGTCACGTAGGTTATCAAACTCGCTACAACCTTTCACTAGCTCATCTAATGATGCTGCCATAAACTGTAGGCTGTCAATAAAACGCAACTTACCTAGCGTAATCGACATATACTTTTCAAAATTATTTGGTATGCACTTGATTACGTTATCAAGTTTTAAACGAGATATTATGTTGGGATCACCAAAAGCTTCTACGATAATATGGCTATCATATCCTCGGAAGTTGTGAAGAACAACTGGAATAAAATCTGGAGCATGAAATTTTAAATTACACTTATCATGGGCCGCTCCACGATACTGTCCTGTTAGATGGCAATGGTCATGTACTTTTTTATTATCAGGCGAGTCAAAAGCTTTTTCACAAATATAACAAAATTCCGCTTGCTCGTGATCAGATTCTTCTTGAGATGTCAGTTTTATCATTGGAGTTACTCTTTTCAAACGATTAAATATATTATCAACTTCGCTAATTAACTGCTTGAGAAACCAAACAGTCGGATTATTACCACGATATAATTTGATTGGTTTAGATAATCTCGAATCAGCACAACAAACTATTTTATAAGCTACTCCGCAAGGAACATGGTTTTGAGTTTTTCTTGTGCTCGATTGGTTAGGATTATTTTCTACGCCAAGTACAGGCTGAAGTAAGCATTCGAAATCGGCGTATATAACGAAAGGAATTTTTAGTTTGTGATTGTGATTGACAAACTGTAACAAACTATTTTCTTTGGACGGCATTGTTATTCGTTGTACGTCACTACAGTACTGCAAATGCTTTTGTAATGTTTCATTGTTTTCACAACCGTGCAAGCAGCGATAACAATAGAATCTTTTATTATTTCGTTTATTATACTGTCTGCCAACTAGTCCACTAAAGTTTTTGATCCAAACGTAATGATTTTTATAAAACAGCAAGTTTATCGTTGATTGTGAAGCTTTTTCTGAAATATATCTCGGATAGACGTTTTCTTTTTCATCTAATCCGAAAACATTTATTGAAACATTATTTTGCTTTTCAAACTTTGGTATTTGATTTTCTGCAACTGGAAAGTCGATGCCATTAAAATTTAATTTTAACACGTGACTAATGTACTTGTCAACACGACCAGCGTCTTTTTCTACTGGAAATAGCGCAGAAAGAATAGCGCATTGGAAACATCTGCTATCGACGTTCTTTACGTTTATACAGCATTTTTTATTTTTTATTTTTAGTGGCAAATCAATAAACGAACTACCGCGTAATACGTTATATTTTATTGTGTGAAATAAAATTTCCTTGATCATTTCAAACTTCCAACCCGAACCCAATTCGGTAAATTCTTCTATCTTTTTCCAAATTTCTTGGTGTATTTCATTAGCTAGTGATAAAAGATCAGTCCCAATCAAAACACGCCTTGATTTTGCATTAATGTAAGGGTCTGCAATTTCTTTGTCAGTCGATTCTTCTGTCACAAGTAGCTTTTAAAATATAACGTGATATTGCACTAATAGTCTTATGCTATTATGTTTTTCAAGTTCACGTTTTACAGTTGGCTCTAGCAGGTGATAGAGATTTGTTGCAGTAAAATTTACCAGTACGATTTGTTTATCGAATCGATAACTGTTGTCGAATCCTGTAAATGCAGTCGCTATTTTTTCAGGTTCTCCCATAAGACTCTTCTTGGCTATATATCGCAATTTCAGCATGCTATATAATAGTGTAATATTATATATCTAATTGATTATTCGATTGATAACTCACTGCACGCCAGCTGAACAAACAATTAGAGATAAAAAATCCTTATAATATAATGACACAAAATCTGAGATATATCGGATTGACAGCGGAGGAGCAAGAAGCATATTATGTTCATCCGAAATATAACCTATATGCTGGAAATGCATTAGGTTCGGTTATTAACATAAAATCTAAAAATCTATAGGAAAACCAACATTAGCTGGAATGATAATTTCAATGAAAGGTGATGACACAGATATGACTAAAATGTTTAGAAAAGATTTTATGTATACTTTGTTCTGCGATGATATTCCAGAAGGAGAAAGAGTATGTAGAATAAATGGCTCGATTAGCGATGACAATATTGAAAACTTATCTTTACAAGATGAGTTTCAACGCCACCCAAAATCTGATTTATACGAAGCAAATGATAAAGGAATTATACGACATGTAAAAACAAAAAATGTTGTTGATTTTATGAATAATATGGGGTATCTCATGGTAACTGTTAGAGGAACACTAGCCAATAAAGTTAATTATCAATCTCATCGTTTTGTTTACGAAACATTTAACGGCGTCATTCCAGATAATTTAGTTATCGACCATATTAACAAAATTAAAACTGATAATCGTTTAGAAAATTTAGATCCAGTTACACCAGAAGAAAACACCCAACGTGGATCTAATTCTGATGGATCTAATTTTAAAAATCCTAAAAGATCAGTTATTTCAGTAAATTTAGAAACTGGAGAAGAAATGAAATTTAAATCAATATCAGCTGCAGCAAAGCATCTTAAAATTCATTCACAGAGAGTAATAGACGTCGCTGACGGCAGAACTAAAACAGCAACGTCAATGTCAACATTTGACAGATTTAGTTTCAGATATGATGATTAATGATATTTCGTAATTCTGCCTTAGTAAGACAGCTATGTGCAAACGCTATAATATCATCTTTATCAAATTTCAGCGTCATTATTGCACTATCATTAAGTTTATTTTTTTTCTGCTGCTGTTAGTAATATCCTATCATTTTCGCCAGGCATTATAATAACGTCAACAGAATACGAACTATAACCCGACAGACATTTTCGAACTGCTTCGGCTAGTTCCTTGTAATTTAATATATTAACCTTTTGATGATATTTTACCTCGTCGGTCATATCTTATAACAATAAATTAGATAAAAGTATATTATAATATGGATCTGATGAAACGACTTGCTGAAATATATGCGGAAGATACAATCGCAGACAATGTTAAAATCACTAGCGATATAATAGACAAATCTGCTAGCTATAGCGAAGATGATATTTTGTACAACAACGAATCTGACGATGATGATGAGATAGTCGCCGTCGCTGACAGAAAAAATTATAGCAGACCGACGACTGGACGATATAATGTTAAGTATCACATTGCTAAAAAAATAATAAAATTTAATTTTACTGTTGCCGAACAACAAATATTTTTGCAGCTTATCAAACCTTTTTTAAACCTGAAGATAACTGGCCAGCAAAGGAGCATAAAATACGATTTTATTTTTGCTAAGATATTTAATTTAATGCCAGTTGATAATGAAAGAAAATTATATTTAGTTTCGTTATGTAAAACTATCAAATGTAAATCTGTACTTGTGAAATACGAACAAATTTACAATAACGTTATTGGATCGACTTAGTTGGTACCCAGCTATTAAATTTATCGCTGTATCCTCTCCACTTAACTAAACTTTTATTGGCTTTTTTCCTAATAACTTTTTCGATAACGAAAACATCTTGTTCAGTTTTCTGAAGTTCCTGCTCGTAAAAACTACCAGTGATCGGCTCACCTAATAAATCTTTTAACGCGTATGTTACAGGTATTGTTAAAAGTACTTTATCAACTACAAATACTTCTTCAGTCCAGTTTGGAGTAAATCCTTTTTCAAATACTTTTTTCGTCAGAGAAATTCTAACTTTATCACCGACTTTAAATTTATGTCTGCGGTACATATTTTCATTTGCAAGAATCGGATTTTTAATTGCGTCGTTTGGCGACAGTTTAGTGGTTCGATGTTTCGCGTTATTATATTCGTCAACTATCTGCGGAAGATCATCAGTATATTTATTGATATTTTTAACTGTCAAATATTTGTGTATTTTTTCGTTTAGCGTGCGATTAAATCGCTCGACGACAACGCTTTTACCTTCGTTTCCTGTAACATACTTTTTGATATTATTTTGTTCCAAAAACTACTCAAACTTTTTATTGAAAAATTCTGCTCCGTGATCGGCCCAGATTTTATTTGGTTTTCTTTCTGTACTAACGATAATCTGTTTTAACGCATCAGTCATTGACGTTCCTGTCTTGTCTAAAACTGGAACACTAAAAGCATATTTACTAAAAATATCTACAACATTAAACAAGTATTTCTCATTATCGTTAAGCTGAGCTAGATTTGACACATCTACTAAATCTATCGCCCAGATATCATCAACGGCATTTGCGACAACTTTACGTCGCGTAAACGTTTTTTTTTAGGTTTATGTAGTTCAGCTGCCAGATCATCGTATAATTCCTTTCCGAGTCCTAATTTATATTTTGCTCCAATCATTCCCTGAACAAATCTTCTATCAAAACGTTCTCGTAGATTTACAGGTTCCATATCACGAAGTTCGACTAACATTACTTTATCACAATCCGATTTTGAGTTTTCTGCACGAGCGTTATCAGGACGTTCGATATCACGATAACAGATATCGTGGCGCATTGCTATTGCATCAACTTGATTGCAAGGTTCTTGTCCTGGCAGCGGACTATCATTTTCATCTAGTTGTTTATCAAGAGGATTATAAGGTCCAGTATATTTATGGCCTGGCAATGTCCAGCCTCCTTTTGGTTTTGGCAATTTGCCAATTACTTTATGTATATCTATACCTGTTCCAATTATTTCACTGTTGTTACAACGTTGGCAATAAGTGACAATTTTATTTTGCTCGAGACATAAATCTCTGTCAGAATCGCACTTGCATATCATTCTATATTTTTAGTCATCTACTAAAATAACGTCCCTGACAATATTAGGAGGGTAACCAGCTCCCAACGACTTCTTTAAAAACATACTTTTTCTTTTTCCGCAGATTGCACAAATACTTTTCAGCATCGTCCTGTTGTTCTTTGTTTTTTCTGTTGTTTCATTGATATTTTCTGTTTTAGTTTTACATTTAAGACAATATGTTGACATTATATGTTTATAAATTTAGATAAAATTTATTGCAAGCTTAAGATAGATTTACAAAAATTTATTGCAATCTCATCATTAGTGTGAGAAGGTTGCTTATCAAACTGTAAAATAAACTTTAAAAAATTAAATTTCCTGTCATTGTCAGGTGATTGGGACATCTGTTTAATGAACATTATACAATAATATCCACAAGCAGAAGTTCCAACAGGTTGAAGTTGATTGGACGAATAATATATTATTTTATCTTTTTTGTTTATATATTTTTTTATTACATCGCTCGGAGGAAGTCCAAACGAGTCAAAATAATTGTTATTATAAACTGCTACCCAATGCGCGCCAGACCCGTCATTGAAATCTTGTATATTTATCACACACGAACCATCTGATGCGACACCTTCGGTGTTGAGTTCATCTTTAGAATAAACTCCGTGGAAATTTTTTACTTGTTTTAGTTTATCAAGTATATCAAAGTTGCTTAGTGGGGTGGCCGTGTTCCCGGTAATGTTAGACCACGTCCGATTCCTAGCAGATTTGGCAGTAGACTTCCCGCTAGTCCCGCTAAAAGTGGAGCGAAAGGAATAATTCCTCCTCTGGTTGTTCTTCGACGTTTTGTTGTTTTCGTTGTTTTCCTTTTTTTTCGACGATTTTGTTTTTCGTTGTGGCATTATATTTATCGGTCACATAAAATTTTGTTACCATAGACATTTACAATTTATCTTTAAACTATTTGTTTTATTCCACTGCCCTCAACTGCTTCTTTCGTTGCGCCTGATAATGCTCCAGACGCTGCTGCTAGTCCTAATGTACCTAGCACCGGCAAAATTTTAGGTAAGAACGTGCTGACCATCACTGATAATGCTGGACCAAAGAAACCACCTTGTTTTGACATCGCTATTATTTGTGCGGCGCTTAAATTTAAAACAAAAGGTTTTTTACGATCGTACCTGTTTACTTGTTGCTTTGTCAGCATTAATTTTGTTAAAATACCCTTGGAAATGTCAGGGTTGATTTTTAATGATACCTGTCTCTGCTTTGCAACAGCAGCTGTTAATTTTTTAACTTGACCGTCAGTCAAATATATTTCTTTTATAATATATTTTGTCATCTTATATAACAATTGCAGATTAAACTTCGACTGCCATTTTACCTCCAACGCAATCTATCGTAACAAATCTGTCGCTGATCGCTAACGCGTACGCGTACAACTGCGCTACTGGAACTGCTCCGAGTGTCCAGGTAATTTCAATATCAGCTGTTGAGTCAACTGCTCGTTCGCTATGTTTACTAACATCAAAATAAAATATTGGATAAAGTGTACGAAATTCCTCTACTGATATCTGAGATCCATCTTCAACATCCTGATATTTTTGTACTGCGTCGAGTAGATACATGTAAGGTCTAGTAATATTTTTATTAGCGTCATCTGCAAAATTACATTCTATCGCTCGCTCTGGATATTGCTTCGAATTTATTCTAGCATATATACGTCTAACATCAGCGTTATCAAATATCGCATTATTTTGTTGTTGGTTACCATGTCGCGCTTGCTGTTGAAATACAACAAACAATTGTCTCGGCAGTTGTTCGCTTGATGTTGTTGTAACTCGCCATGTGTAGTCGGTAGTATTTGGAACTGCTGTTTGATATATTTTATGCTGCTGAAAATAAATCTTGTTTGTGCGATTTTCAAGCATATTATTTAGTTCTGTCATTTTAGTGACTGACGGCGTTATTCGTGGCATCCACAAAGCAAGTTTGTTTATGATAAATTGTACATCAGCTCCGCCTGACCTAAACAAGCAGTCGTTTTGTTCTGCTCGATCTAAAATAAGTGTATGTTTAACTCCACGAAATACTTTATCGTAATCGCGACAAAATCCAAATATTGTACTTAATGGCAGCATCATTGTAATTTGACATGATCCTGCTGTAAGTGCCTTTCTCTTAGCATAACCTTCATTATAACGTGGATTTTTTCCGTTAATTGCTTTATTAACTAAATCTAACATTGCAACACCGTCTGCGGCTGCTCCTGGTGGTGTTATACCAAGATTATTACAAGCAGCAGTAAGAGAAACTCTTGTAGCATCTTGATTAGCGGCTGCATCTGGTGCGGCTATACCAAAATTGTTAGCATTAGCGATAATAAAATTTCTTACAATTGGAAAATCTGCAGCGGTATCAGCTCCGTGTACCAAAATACCTTTGGAGAAAAGTTCATTTGGTACGGCTAAACCACCACTTCCAGTATCTTTAAACCACATCATATTCGTTGCAGTTGATCTGGAGTAATCGTCAGAAAACGAAATAATATATAAAATTGTACTTGCAACTTGTAAGTGACTTGAAATATCTTCTACAGTTTGATTAGCTAGTTGATATCTAGCACTTTTGAATAAACACCAGCCATTATTTATAAGAGCTACTTCTGTTCCAGTTGCAATTGCAACAGGCGGATTGGCCAGTGTCATAATCTGACCGCGAACTTCTAACATTGCCTTATGTGGCAGTAGAAATACATCTTCGTCTCGAGTATTAAATGTTCTAATACCAGTTTTATTTGGTTCATTAGAATTTTCATCGAGATACTCAATGTACTCAAATTATGTTACAGTGTCATCGGTGTCATAAGTTTCTGCTAAATCGAGATAATTTTTAACAGACATTTTTTATTTATTAGATTATATAAAATTTTATTGCGGCGCCGTTACTTTAGATATTAATTTTTGTATAATCTGCTCGCCTCTTGGTGATAAAAGTTTTTTCGTTGTTGTTATCATAGCGCGTTGAGTTTCTTTTGTTGGAGCGATTTCTGATATAACTTGTTTTATCTCAGATGTAGACGGTGCGCCTTTAATTTTATCAGCTATTTTTTGTCCCACCGCAGTTCCAGCAGCAGATGCAGCTCCAGTTGCAAAAGCTTTACCTGCGTCAAGTGCAATTGATGCAACTTTACGCACTATTCCCGAAACATTTTCAATAACTTTAGTAAATATATTTCCAAGAAATCCTCCTACTATTTTTCTTCGATAAATTTTTTTTCTCTGTTTCATTATATCTGAGGTTGTATAATTTTTATTGTCAATCACGAAGTGATCGCGCGCAAGTGTAAATAATATGTAACAACCTCGTTGTTAAGATCTAGCTGTCGTCCAGATTGATCTGTCAACCGCATACTTATTGATGATATTTGATTTTCAACATTTAACGGATAATAGATAACATGACGCGGAGTAATTTGCATGAGAGGACCTGGTGGAACATCTGGCGAGAAACTATAAATCGTTTGTCCTTTACTGCCCTGGGCTGAGTAAGATCCAAAAGCAATAGAGCAATTTACTAATATTGTATTTACGTCAGTTATATTTACCGGCAGTTCACCGTCATATATAATCGGTTCATTAGGATCTAAATAATACGCTTTATGTTCAAATCCTATCAGTGGTGCGATACTTCTTGGTGATATAAAACTAACTGACATATTTTTTATTGTCATTCTAGCTCGTAACGTGTTATAATTCGCTGCTAACTCGAAATTATCAGATTTTATCTTCTCTTTTTGCATAAGCTCTTTTATCGTCTTATTTAAATCAGTGGTATTATAAGCTCCTTGTGGAATTTTAAATATTCTCCATTGCGTGTCTCTTATTGAAATAATTGCAATCTCATCATTGACACCAGTTTTCACGTTAGCCATAGCATTCCAGCAAGTACAAGAAATTAATCCAATTTCATACTGTTTCTCAGTATCAAGTTGTATTGGCGGAATATAATTTGTACTAGAGTCTAGCAATAATGTTGTTGACATCGTTATTTATTATATTTTTTATAAAATTAAATCGCCGAGATTAAGTCGCGGTGTAAAGTTTCATACTCGTCAGATGTTAATAAATTTTCCGATCTTAGATGATCAAGTATATCAATAATTTCATTATCAATTTCAACACTAATATTACCAGCTTCTTTTGATGATATTAATAGCATTAATCTGCCTATCATTTCGGCGGTTGATGTAAATATTTTTACACCAGTTCCAGCTTTTACTCTTACAGATTCTCTATATTTTTTAACGCGATTTTCATCAACTGATTTAAATTTCCTGTAAAATTTCCACCCTCTACCATATTCTCTTTCTCGCTGTTGTGTAAGAGACATGAGCAATAATACCCTTCCTGATTTTATCAACGATTGGAATCATATCGTCTTTTTTATGACTGTATCTAATTCGTTGTTAGCATCATTACCGTCTGTTATTATTTTATTTAATATAGCAATACTTCCGTCGTATCTATCCTTTTCCCAGTTTTTTATATTATAAAAATCATTTATATTATTAACTTTTAAAAAATTATTATATTCCTCATCTATTATTTTATCATTTGCTTTTTTTCTAAAAAATTGTCTTTGCTCTCCAACTTCCATAAACTTTACTGTTAACTCGCCGACTCTTTCTTGCTCTTTTTCAATTTCCTCTATTTTTTCTGATAATTTTCCTAATATAGTCCTAATTTCATATCAAGTTAATTCTGCTAATCTTTTTTCAAATAAAATCGGATTATTGATCAGCTGGTTTAGTTCAGCTTGTCTAGCGGCGGGATCAGCAATGTTCCTTACAAGTGCCTCAGCCAACATTCTTTTTTCCTCGTCAGATCTAGCAATAATTTTTTCAGCAGCCGCTTCTTGTTGTTCTTTAACTAATCCAACCAAACCTTTTTCTTGTAGTTGCTTAAGTTCTTCTTCTGAAAGTGGTTTAGTTTCAGGTTGTTTACCAAGTAGTGCTTCAGTAACTGGTTTGAGAATCGTAGCTGTTGTTTCTGCAGCAGTTACTTGTCCACGTCATGCTTGCTGCACTTTTTGCTTAAATTCTGCTTGAGATTGAGCAAGTTTTTTTTTAGATCTTCTATATGTTTTCTATATTTTGCTCGTTTATCCATAATTATTATATTTAAATTTTATAAAATTTTAAGAAGTGGAAAACACATTACTGCAAGTAAATGTCAATACAACAGCGAAACATTTTAGTTGGATCATTTGTAAGTTTATTAAATAAGAAATAGTTATATTTATCCTTTGTAGCTTTATGATATAATTCGATAAATTTATCTTTTGTTACATCACCGCATTGCTCGTTCGCGATATTTCTAACGTCAACATTATCCAGTCCCGGAAATAATATAAAACAACAAGTATTTCGCCGAATAAATCTGTCAACATTATAAAAACCTTGAGCTAAATAAACAGAATTACATTTCTTATTTCGCGACAGTGAAAAATATGATCTTATTTTGTTCATCTCCGTATTATTTAGCGGAATATCATCAAAAACTACTATCTTATGTTCATCCGAGTCAAGCTGATTAACTGGAACAAGATCATCTGGTTGTCTGATTATAAAAAGATCTTCACCAGCCTCAAGATCATCACAAAGTTTGTTATTATATTTGCTTAGTAACTCGTACTTATCTTGCTGTGGATTAATTGTATAAATATAAACTCGATCGTAGTTAAAATTATCGCCGAGAAGCAAGTTCATAAGCAGATTTGTTTTTCCCGATCCAGTTCGCCCAACAATAAGATAATGACAATCTGGAGGTTCATTGTTATGTTTATGTTTCACCAACCGCTCTGTATCAAAGTTTAATATCGTCGCCATTGTTGTTATATAATTTTATGTAATATTAAACTAACTAATGTTGACAATTTTATGTAGGACAATAAATAATGAGCTACTATACAAAATTTGGAACATTAAAAGGAGATTTATTGACTGAAGGTTATCAAGGTGACTTATCTAAATACGCAACTCTTGATCAGCTAAGAAATGAGATTGATAATTTATTAAATGTCACAAGTGAAGATCAAAATTAAGTCGTTGTTTTCCAGGATAAACAAGGACGATTAAAAACAAGTAATGTACAACTGTCAGATGTACTTGTGCGAATTCCCGCCGCGGTTGTTAATAATATTGTTACTTTTACTAACCAAGGTAAAATACGAGATTCTGGTAACTCGATTAACGATCATGTTAAAAAAGCTGGTGATTCGTTCACGGGTCACATTATCATGAATCGAAATAAAATTATAGACCTTGGAAATCCAGCCGCAGATACAGACGCCGCAACAAAAAGATATGTCGATGATCAAGAATCTAAGTACGTATTAGCCAACGGCGGTATAATGCGTGCATTTCTCAACATGAACAACAACGGTATTAATAATCTCCGAACACCAGAATTTGATTTTGATGCTGCAACGAAAAAGTATGTTGATGATAAGGAAATTTCAGTAACAGCTTCGATAGCTACAATTAATAATGAAATGATTACAAATAATGCTACTTTTACTAGACACGTACAAACGTTTTTAAATCTTCGTAGAAATGTGAATAAAATCATTAACGAATTTTTTGATGATCCACCAGTAGTTGATATTAAACTCTC
Organism: Megalonaias nervosa; assembly: GCA_016617855.1. Lineage (NCBI taxonomy): Eukaryota > Metazoa > Mollusca > Bivalvia > Unionida > Unionidae > Megalonaias > Megalonaias nervosa. Next base: position 18,770 of record JAECUM010048300.1, read on the forward strand.
CGACGTTAACACAAAACTAAACGATATTGTCAGTGGTATTCCTAATATCGTTGAAAAAACGAATCTGATTAAAATTCCTCACAAGCAGATTAACAATGTGGTATACACGGTAGCATCAGGACAAGCAACTTGGACACCGGAAAATAACACTATCAAACATACCGCAGAAGTCACTGGTGTTTACAGGCTGTCCGTGTTTAGTGGTGCAAAATTTACTATATTTACCACATATCTGTGGCGTCATTCGAGCGATGCTTTCTCTGGAGTTGTATCTATAGTGTTAAATAAAGATACCGAAGAAACATTTATGTTGGTAGCGTCTGATAAAAAATTAACCGCAGCGTCTTACTGGTGGTGTTTGGAATTTGTAGCTGAAACACCACAAATAATTACTTAATCAAACCTAGGGACCAGTATTGTTGTAAACTAATATTATATAATGAAAATATATATATTTGATTTCAATCACATTTCAAAAGAAATTCCAAAACAAGATGTTGACGCGCTAATGCAATATTACAAATTTTATCATAAAAAACTTTGGTGCGTGAAAAAATGTTATAAATATTATAACAAAATACTTCGAGTAATATCATAATTACCGCTGTTATTGACCGGATCTGGTATAATTTCGAGTGGTGCATCATTAAACCCGTTTTTGTTAATAATATCAGGTATTGGTGTTTCTCTTACAACAGCGTGTAAAAAGATTGAACCTCGACTTGTAACCCAAACAATTCCTGCAAAACAGCTAGTATAACTTACAAAAAATTACTTGATCAGATACGAACTTACTTGCGGGGTATAAAATATGATATGGATGATTTAATACGTGAGTTTCGTATTATTGACAGTATGCTAACAGATATTCTACCAATGAGAGTCGGTAGATATGAAAAAGAGTATCAAAAAAAGTATGATAAAAATAATGTATGAAAAATTTCACTTACCTTTTCGCCTGGTGAAATGTGCTCTTGAAAGTGCAGCAGTGCACGAAAATTCTGACCGCTGTATATACTGCTATAACAACCACGCAAAATAACATAAAACATGGAGATGATGGGAGCGACATAAAACAAGGAAATGATGGGAGAGACATAAAACATGCAGATTATGGGATTTTTTAGAATGATTCGTAATCATGTGATTCATCTTGCGTGGGTGTTGCTTGTCTGATACTGAAACATATATACTTGTAAGGCTTGGCTGATGTATAGTATTATTGATTTCCAGACGGCGTATATGAGGCAACATCTGTTACAAACAAAATCCTGTAGATTTATTTTTTAGTCTTTTGAAAGGCTGGTTGGGCAATTTATATATTTATTTGTTTAATAATCAAACAGATAACAGAATAACTGAGAATTATGTTTGTTTTGCCTCGATGTGAAAGTGATTGTAGTAGTAGATAGAAAGGCTGGGGGGGATGGGCTCATTTAATCTCAAAATATATTTGAGCTAGAACCAGCTTTTTAATTTTTGGGAAAATCGTTTTTGGGTGGAATATTGGGTCCCGAGAGAGTAAATTTATATTTGTTCTGAGAGTGGGGTGGGGTCTCTGCGCCAGAACGAACCTTTTAATTTTTGGGAAAAATCGTTTTTGGGTGGAATTTTGGGTCCCGAGAGAGTAAATTTATATTTGTTCTGAGAGTGGGGAGAGATCTCTGCGCCAGAACCAACCTTTTCCCTTACTACTTCTGATCTAGATATTGTTTTCTAAGCATGAACAGCTGTTTTGTAAGCATAATTTATACAAGCTGATCTACGAAGGATTCGATTCTCTGTTCTACAGTCAAACGCAAGCTGTCAATCAGAAGTGAAATTTGAGTTGTGTACAAAACGATCATAGACCTATTATTATTTTAAGTGAGTGATGATTTAATTGACAGTATGGATTAAAGTGAGCAAGATACAGTAATCTTGTGTGGAGCGTAAATTTGGTAGAGAACAACATATACGCGCATTTTATGATTGCTTTAGCAGCAGAGAAGCTGAACCCTACAACTTTTTTTTAGAGGGCTCCGTTCGCAAAATTAAGGGTTCTACGAATACTGAAAAATAAGGTCAATAATCTCAAACCGAAACCGTTAACCGAGTATATTCCCATACAAGGGGAAACAGACCCAATTAGCTTTCTTGTTACCCCGCGCTAACTATTTTTTTCAAATTTTAGACGTGTTCGTTTGCGACGCGCACACACACGTGTTGTCGTCAGCTTCTCTGCTGCTGTAGTGTCAACCAAAAATTGTATCGAGACCAACACGATACCTTGACCTAAGATCATGCAAATTTATCGTTATAAATCCAAACGGGGTAGCTTGAGCTTGTGCAAAGAAGTTTTTTAATTTAATCATGTCCATATCCCCTGAACACCAAGTTTGATGAATGTTTTGTAACGTCTGTATATCGACTCCGTTAAACACAACTAAAATATTAGTTATCTCTGGGTAACATAAATCACATTTGTGTTTTTATGCCTACCTCGTGAAAATATCCTAGCTGGGTTTGTTTGTTTGTCCAGCATAACATCGTCGTATACAACTAAATTATTAATAGATCCATCAATATCATCTACGGATGGAGCTTCATCAATATCGGTGATAAAATCAACAACACCATTGTAGTCATCATACAACCACGCTACGTTTTCATTAAAATCCCTAAGTACTTTATAACATCGTTGATCATCTACGGATGGCACCACTAAATACAATTTATCCCATTTCATCCATATCATTATCAGATTAAGCAACAGTTGTGTTTTACCACTTCCAGATGGTCCAATTATTATAAGCCTTATAGAATTTGGTAGTGCTGGATGATGTTTAACTGGCTCACGCGCTCGTGTCGCTGAGAAGTCAGTTATGTCCATAATAATTTATATCATGGATCTATATTGTGTTCGATGCAGAGCATCCACGCCAACTAGTGGATTAACTACAGTGACAACTAAAAATAAAAAACGTGCTCTTACAGGTAAATGTGAGCTATATGGTACAAAAAATTTTAGATTTATTTCGTTGAAAACAAAAACCGGCGGTGATATTGCTACGGCGCTACATAAATTACCAGGATGTCCGTGGGCCAAGTACCCTAGTGAAAAACATCTGCTGGCTATAATTACTGTGGTCCTGGAACTCGTCTCGATATCCGACTCGATAACCAAGACCAACCAAAACCTGGAGAGTATCCAATAAACGCAATTGATCAAGGGTGTCATGTTCATGGTGTTGCGTATAAAAGTAAAGATTTGCAACAACGGCACCTCGCAGATGTGAAATTGATTCATGCGTTAAATTCTATACCTGATAAATTTCTCAGAGAAAAACTTGCTAGCTTTCTAGTAAAATCTGCGATGAAAGGTAAATTAATGCTAGGGGCTGGTAATTAATCAAGTGATTATTATCATAATAATGGAATCTGTCTATGATAGTCGAAGAGGATATTGGAGAGGTAAAGCAGCGATTAGTAAACTTGCTGAAGCAGCAAAAGTCTCACGTGTTGTTGCTGCAAATTGGTTAGCACGACAAGCAATATGGCAAATCTATCTACATCCACCTAAAAATATTCACTACGCGCATTTTGATGTCAGTGTTCCCAATGAAGTTCATCAAGTAGATATTTTGATTTTCCACACAATACTATTAAAATTGGTAGACGTAGGATCACGAACATACAAATAGGCGTTAACTATTGTTGACGTTGCAAGTAGGTATAAAGAAGCAGAACCATTATCAACTAAAACAGCAACTGAAGTTGCATCTGCGTTTGAACGAATTTATCAACGAGGACCCTTCCGATGGCCACAACTATTACAGGTTGATCCTGGCAAAGAATTTCTTGGTGCAGTATCATCGTTGATGAAAAAACATAATGTTAATAACAGACGAGGACATATAGCAATTTTTCGTGATCAAGCAACTGTTGAACGATTTAATCGAACACTTGCTGGAAGATTATTTGGATACCAGTATGAGAAGGAAATAATTCAGGCAGATACGAGATCTCGCGAATGGGTTGCAAGACTACCAAGTGTGATAGTTGCGTTAAATAATGAAATTATTCGTGCAACTTCTATGAAACCCATTAATGCAATTACAAAAAAACATATACCTTTGCAACGACATGACTCCTCCTCTCAGCCAGTGTTAGGTAATGTAACTGTAAGATATTTATATGAACGTGTGAACTCGAAGGGGGTAGAAAAAGAGCAACTGATCCTATCTGGAGTGTGACCACACATAAAATTTCCAGCGTGGTTAGATCCACGGGTAGACCTACAATCTACAGACTAGATTCAACTACTCGTCAACGTGAATTTGTACGCGAACAATTACAAGTAATTCCTGAAGAAACACAATTACCACCGCGTTCACTTCTGTAAACTGGCACCCCTACGTCGGTTACATTCAAGACAGGTCAGCATCACATTTTCGCGTGTGTGACCAAGACTACGGTTAATTCTATCAACGGTAAACTGTCTTGGATTATTATTCGAATACTGTTATAACATTTTACAGTTACAACTTGTACAGTGATTATTCTGTCGTTGTTTCAGTGTCATGGTAAATTCAACGTCGAGATCAAAATCGCGGTTATTCTTTTAGTCAGATTGTCGATACCCAGATAATTTTTTTGACAACTTCATCGTATACATCATCAGTGATTTCTTCGGTTATTACGTAATCCATAATAATCCTGTGCAGTTGAGATATTCTTCTGACTCCAGACACTGCGAGATAAACTAAATTTGATCAGTCAATCCGATCATCAATAATCCAAATATTTGTGTCAGCGATAGTTAATCCTTGTGATGAATGAATCGCTATAGCGTATCCTGACGTCCATGGAGATTTATCCCTGATTCCGTCAGGCGTTAAGGCGCTCGTAACAGCACTGACAGGAACTAAAACAATATCATTAAGTACAAGTTTTTGTTTCTCATTAGTTCCTGGAATTTCAACTTCGATATTCTGTAGTCGAGAATCTGCTGGTCGATAACATAATGGTACAGGTAGATTTGAAAATCTTTCCTTGTGCCGCATGAATAATTTCTTTTGCAGTGTATCTCTGACTATCTTTCTACTTGCAACTATCAAATCATTTGGTCTCCACAAATTCCAAAAATCATTCATCGTAGTTTCTGGAATTACTCCACGCATTATTTCGCAATGAATTCTATCTGGCTGCAGTCTGATCAACTTTTTAAATTCTTTCAGCGGTTTATCATTATCTCTATGATCATCAGTTATTTTTTCGCAATAATCCACAAACGTTTTTAACCATTTGTGTGGAGACTGTCCAACAAAGGGTGATGGTTGACCATGATCGCCACACATTATCACAGCAGTATGTTTCGTCAATAACCAATCAAAGAACATTTTTAATGTATCCAACGAAACTGTACAAATTTCATCCCAGATAATAATCTTGGGAATGTATTTCTCACCCATCCGCGATGGCGTCCACGCGTGTCCACACCATCTAAAGAAACTATGATACGTCTGTGGTTTCACTCGCCGTTCGGTCATTTCTCTGGCGAGTCTGTGTGTGGGTGATAAAACAACCATATCTGAACTTCTAAATAATTCAATCACACGTGTTGCTTTACCCGAACCTCCAAACCCATTAAGATAAACGGTTTTATGCCTGGCTACAGGATCATATACAGATGGCGCTGTCGATGATGGTATTTGATTGTTATTCTTTTTTAATACATTTCCTTAATTTCAACGTCGGCAGATTCAGAATAACTAAGTATGTTTTCGCGTTTTATTCTCCATGATCCCCATTCACCATTGCCAAGTAATCCATCTAGCAAATCCAAATATTTTTTATTTATATAAAATGAATCCGTGGCAACTCTAACCGCGGTATCAACAAATCTGTTTATCATCGATAATAAGTATATTGAAACGTACGCGAGCATCGAAGATCTTAAATGAGTAAACTGCGGTGACTCGCCATCGGTGTAACTCACAATTGTACCTAATTTAGTTCTGTCAGACAAATAAACATCATTTCGGCTTATAAACATATTTCTCTCCGTTGTATCAGCAATTATAAAATCGAGTTCTGCATCGTCCATGAGTAACCTCGTACACATTCGTTTATGATCAAACTCACCACCCTGAGTAAACTTACCTATTATTGTTCTGCCGAGATCTTTTGCAACTTTATTTTCATAATCAGTCATATCAGGATTTTCATCACCTGACTCTATCAGGGAATATTTCTTTTGTTGTGGCAACCAAATTTATTTTTGTGAATGATATGATATAATTGCTTCATTTACTTTCAACGATATCAATATTTTTACATCAAACATGTATCGTAATAGTACTATTGAAGCCCAAAGTTGTTCTGAGAAATGTCTTCCAAACCAAGCATAAGTAATCGGATGGAGATTTTGTGCAAATTCGAATGACGCTATACAAGCAAATCCAGTCAGGTCAAAATCTGGCAGGGGTCCATTTACCGCATCTCTGGTCATCTCGTGTGTTGGATGACCAAATCTCTTAAAGTATTCAGAACACTCTCCGTATCCAAAAAAACTTCCAGGATAACATGCTACCATATCAATCGAGATAAAGTCGCTATAATTACATTTAGCATTCCATAATCCGCCGTGTCCTTATTCGATACAACTACATTGAATATCAGCAAGAAATTCCGATCTTGTAGGTCTCCATGAATTTTTCTCCTGAGCAAAGTGAGCAGCAACTGATAAAACAGCAAAACAGTTATTCAGTAATTGTTCGATAACATCATTATCATTCGTATATTTCAACGCAAGATTTTTCATTTCGTCGTGGAATGATTCTGCACGATAAATTTCTCCGCTAGGCCTTACAAACTGATCGTAATTTCCTTCATCGGAACTTCGAAATAGCCAAACAGATACAGGGTCATTTTTGCTGATATCGTTGATAAAATCAAATATGTAATCATTATAAAATCTAATTGTGCTCTTTCGTGGAAATATCATCGCTGACGTTCATGCATGCGCGTTATGATCAATGATTGTTATTGGAGTTCCATTTTTTTGTGTATTTCGGCGCGTATAAAATCTCTCCAGTTAATGTCTTCACCGTAATCGGAAATCTTAATTTTGTTTCTAGTTCAGCAACGTCGCTGATAGATGCTCCAGTATCTTTAACTTTTTCTGCCTATGTGTTTATTTTTTCACGTCGAAAATCCGTTAAACAGTTTCCACGTATCGCTGCTGCGAAATGTTCTGTAACTCGCTGGGCTACGCAATTTATCCTTGAGAGTTTCATCGGCGCAAGATCATCAACGCTAGGTTTATCATTCAGCGGATATAACGCGTAAACAACCGCAGTAACAGGATACGCTCATTCGTAATATAGTTTGTCAATGCCAGTTAGCGTACCTAGTTTGGAATTTTTATTCAACGTGACGATGCTACTTCCAACAGTTGCGCGGACAGGGTTACTTTTGTCACGGATAATCCAAACTTCGTCGTCTGTCTGCACAATAAATTTTATCAGAATAATATATCGCTGATCATCGAGGTAGTTAATGATGTTTCTTGCTCGCGAATCATTCATTGTAGCATCAACAACATTTTTAATATTAAATGTTGACCACGTATGAATTGCACCATTGTCGTGAAATTCCTTCTTGGCTTCGTTAATGCGATTAATTATATCCTTATTCATCAGCGCCAAACCTTGCATCGAAAAACTAAATTTTGGTTTCGATAGTGTGTCGAGATCATATCTAGCTCTAGAAGGCTTAATTGGAGATAATCTCGTAAATTCCTCCATATTATAATTAAGGCAAATATGTGTTTAATTAAACTTTATATATATATATATATATATATATATATAT
>JAECUM010048301.1:0-30246 GCA_016617855.1 Megalonaias nervosa
ATATATATAACAGAACAAATGTTGTTGTTGTTTTGTTTGATTTTTTCATTGAAAGGGGAATTAGATAAAATCACTTAATGGATGCTGTCACATTAGCCTGAATATAGGCTATATATGAGGGCCAGTATAAATGGTGAACGAGAATCCTAGAAAACCCCGGTAAGAACCATCAAACAACGGGAAGCTAATGGCAGCTATCTCAAACACCCACAATGGCCGAGCCCGAGACTCTAACCCACGCGAACTGAGAGATGGCAGTGATCGGTTCAGGCGAGCGCTTTAGAAAAAAAAAAATGCACACTCTGAAAGAGTGATCTTTAAGACATAAGCGATTCGTATCATGCATCTTGTATTCCAGAAAGACCAAACATATCCCAATCATTAGTTTGGACCAAAGCGTATACTTCAAATTTTTCACATTTCTGAAGCTCGACTAATAAATTTCAACGAGCTGTATGATACCTGTTTGTACCGGAGATATCACTTATTCGTTAATCATTTTAAATGTGAAATTAATATTGTTTATCACATAGTCTGTACACGTTACATAAAGTGTGTACAGTCTAATATTTGATATTATAACATGTTAACATATCACTTTATGTGATTCTGATTGGTGCAATTAAGCCCATGAAATTCTTGCACAGTATTCTGTTTACTGCATGGCTCCGATCGTGGGACAATTTTCATGAACCCGCCTTCTGGAACTTTTTGTTTTTACTTATCAACATTTTGGAGACTATTTTTCGAATGGATTTCCGAAAGGGAACTGAGGACAAAATGTAAATCTGAATACGGCCAATTTACCCACGGGATCTACGCTATGTATTGCTTATCATACACTGAATAATGCCGTTAAATCCCAAACAAAAACAACAACAACAACATGAAATAAAAGTAAGAGTATTGGTCAATAGACAGTGGGCGTGGAGGAAGGGGTGGGCGGTATACCTATAACATGAAATCACTCTATATGCAAGATTGGTTTACATGTTATTTTCTATGAGCAAATATATACGATCATCTATTCATAGAAGAATGTGGACATAAGCCGGTCTCCCAAATGACAGAAGGTTATCAAACCACAGCATTTTTAAGCGGTAAAATAGCTCAAACGATGTAATGTTTATTTGATATAATTCTATGTTCCAAATCAAATAATACAAATTACCCGGTAACAAATACATTACAGTAAATCTGGAATTTCAGCATCCAATAATCATTATTTCATATGACTATGCAACAACTTCCAGTAGCGTGAACATTGATCGTCTAACCTAAACCGAATCAAACTCTGACGTCACGCGGAACATCCACACAGCAGACATTATGTGTTGAACAATGATGTTCTCTGAGTCAAATGTTGTTTTCATTCGGAAGGACAATTGCTTTTTGAATTATAATTTGCAAAAGAATATCTGCTGTTAATTGTTATTGGTTATAAAACTGAATAAATAATTCGACAAGAGTTTGATACTATTTCTTACGCGCAACAAATGAAACGTACATAGTCTGAGTGAGAATGAACGAAATTATTTCTTCTTTCTGTCTAAACTATTTCCATTAACATAAAAGTATGTGATAAATAGAATCTCGAATGGTAATGATTTAACATGACGTTTATGAAACTCGTCGAATAATGTCTACCTTTTGCAACTCAAGGCTAGACATTATTCATCTCGTTTCATAAATTCAGTATTAAATCATTACCATTTGAGTTCCTCTAACATGAGTGCTCGTTTTAAATGAAATTTATGAAATCGTTTCAATAGTTTCCATCAATGAGAGCCATGGCGAGTCGAAAAATTTTCAATCTAAGCGAGCCGTGGCTTGAGCTTCTATTTATAACATGACAAAAAGCACTGGTTTAAAGTATAGTGTCACGAAACGACTTCCAAAGAACAGTGTCACCAAACGACTTTCAAACACACTCTGATGCCTCGGCCACTACGATTAATTTGCATGACGACATGACGTCATTTGTGACGTCACCTTGAGTTTCTACATATTCTATATTGCAAAAGTATAATATGGGTTAACATAATATCACAGTAGTATATGATAAATATATTGATTATGTCCTGCCCAAATCAGACTGAAATATGTCTGAAGGAACATATAAAAATATTAAGTTAATTTCCAGTTTATACCGTGTACTCAGATGCCTAAGTACCTGATCGTCTATTCAGCATCGAGTTCGTCATTCCTTTCCAAGACAACCTAACTAAAGGTTCATATTTCATTAACACGGTTTAGGTTTTCCCATATATTACATGACAAAGTGCGCATTGTACTGTGAAACTATAATTTGGATCTTGAACTATACTGGTAAACAAGATTATACAGGTTTTACTAGGATACCGTGTGAACTGACCTGAACGATCTGGGTTATCCAACTTCACCCAAGCGTTTATTTAAATAGTTGTTCAAGTATGAAATTTAAATTTTTGGATTCCATTTTTATGACCTTTTAGAACCACTATGAATTCAGAATTCATATCGAGAATATAATATTTTGTAACATTTAGCGTGACAATAGACTAAATATGATACTATTGTACACATCAAGCGATTATACATTTAACAGCAACCCATTACTAGAGGAATACTACATCATAACAATGAAATCAAAATAAGTGTTTTAGCGAGTATTTTTTTTCTTCTTCATATTAACCCATTCCTATACGAATACAACAGCACACAATGAAATAAATATTACAATTTTATCGAGTATATTTTTAAAACCAAACCATTCATACAGGAATACGACAACATCTAATAAAATCAATATTAACGTTTTAGCGAGTTTATTTGTTTTTACGCCAATCCATTCGTCTTGGAATACGACAGTGCTAAAATAGAAAATAGAAACCTTCTAAATGCATTATACCAGTATGAATTATTTACGTTAACACGCTAGCACTTATCGGAAGAAATGAGACAACACTAATATTTATACATTTTTAAAAAGAACTCGATTTTCACTGGCGCAGTAGTGTCTGGTACTCAAAAACACAAACACACAGAAACGTGAGGCTGTGAACAGATCAATCAGTGTTTCATTACCTAAAAATGTGAACTATTCTAGAAACTTTGAGGCAAGAGTGCATTCAACAATACACAGATTCAATAACAGACTGGGATCATTACTGAAAACAAAAGTGACACACTTGGGAGGTAAACTTTCAACAAGGACTCTGACATCACTGGGGACAATGGATAAAGACTGCACTTACCATCAGTTTTATCAAAAGCATCCACAAACCAGGCAACGTATTCTAGCAAGACGAGGAAATATGATACAGGCCCATCTGAGGTACAGGACTCAGCAAGGCAATAGGAAGTCTGAATGCTGCAAAGGACTGCTAGACACCAAGGGCGATCACTCCTATGCACAGGTTTAGCAGGAGCCAATGGACACTGCGGATAGAAAAGATTATCGTAATTCCATGTGCAAAATGACAGTGCTCAAAGACACCATGAAGAACACATCGTACAGAAGGGAAAACTGTAGTGGGGAAATCCGTAGGTAACACAAAGCATGTTATGAATGAATGAATGAATGAATGAAAGGAAGGAAGGAAGGAATGTATTTAAGACAGCAATATCATACCAGCATGGTCTACTAAAATAAAGACCACTTTCTTTCTTTTCTCCTTCTTACTCAACACATCCTTTCATCCATCCATCCATCCATCCATATTCTACAATCACTATTATGTGCTGGCATTGAATTTAAAGATATTTTCTCTGACAGGCTTTGAAAAAAATCCTGCATTGCAACTTGTATATGGTATAGAAATACATTGCTGCTAATAATAATGAATGTCGTCTCCAACAGATACCATTTCTGTGAATTTATGGGGAAAAAATTATTTTAATTTTTTTTAAAAAAAAGTAATTAAAAACTTTTAAATTAAATTTTTAAAATTCTAATTATATTTTCGAATTGTTACAGTCAATATACACAAGGTGCGAAAATTTCATGTGTCTATCGGTAATAATAACAATTTTATACCAGTTTAAAGTTTAATCAATACTGCACAGACAGGATATGGAACACAATTAATTTTACTGTATGTTCTCTACATTTGTTTCTCAGTACTGACCTTTCCACTGTGTGACAATCAATACAAATCATATGTTGATCTAAAATACCTTCAAAGATGGCTTCACGGTGAAGTTCTTGTCAAAGGTTCACTGGCATTTTTTTTGAGAGGCTGGACTGTAAACAAAACAGCATGCAATGGAACACAGATTTCACTTCCGGACCATCACTAAGGCCTAATATGTCGCCGAAATACACACAGACAACCACACCATAAGCTCATATTCTCAAGAATAAACAATTATCTTTAAATACCTACCAAAAATGCATAAATATAACTCTTCTATCACAACCAAAATGAGAGAGGAGAAAATGTTCTAAAAATAGACTAGAACTACATTCGTGGGTACTGAACTGGAAGTACTAATTGTGACCCGATTCCGTATACCCGTCTGACCCAGTAATGGCATTTCTCGGCCGGCTATACATAGGCATGGCTTAAATTAGACTAAAACTGATTTAAAATTATTTTCTTAAAGCCGTTTAACGTGCGAAAGAGATTTCGATACGCCTTGTTTCGATCCAGAGGGTTTTAAGGCTGAGTGGGTTAAATAGAGGGATTGAAACTGCTGATCACACAGGTGTCAGGGATTAGGGCTCGTGTTTGTCTTTCCTCTTCAAACTAAAATAGTTATGTTCATACTTTTGGGGATCTAAGTTGCATAAAATATCAAGCCTTGGCCTAGCAGCAATTGTTACGCTGTCTTTTAGTATGTTATCACTGATACGATATTGTTTACATATAACTGTATGTCAAAGATTAAATATAATGCACATAAGATTCGTGTCGATTTATTGGCTTGATCTATTGTTAATGTAACTTTGAAAGTATTACACTATTATTGACAATAGCTTTCATTTAGCCAAACGTCCCTACAAAGCAAAAGAATGCATTCCCTTCTTGTAATATTCCTCGAGTCTGATTAATCTATACGCAAGATTTTGGATTTCTCAGTCTGACTATCGAAAGCAAGTTTTGATGTTGCCCATAATTTTCCTTCATAAATTTCGAAAACTCATGTTCCTCTCCTTTGTCATATTGTTGGGGCCTTATGACGTTGCACGCTTATTTCATCAGATTTTTTTTCAAAAATGATCTTTTCGATGCTAAGTGGCCTTAAACCTCAAGTTAACGCTATATAAAAACGTACTTTTGTAAGATCATAACGGACTTATTTCTAGTTAAGAAGAAAAAAGTAAAATATAATAGTTACATTTTAAAATTTTGACAAGATCGTGTAATACAGATATTTTTGTTCTTCATCTGCCATAGACGAAGTCTGGGAGTCACCGCGATATAATACTTAAAAGAAACTTGAGGAACAAACGTAAAAAAGTCTTTATGCAATAATATTCATTAAATATTCTGCATATATAGAGGTGACTGTATCTAAACAATGCACTATAGAATAATTACAGATGATTCTTTCATTCTGGATGATTGTTGAATTTACGATGATGACACTTATTTGTAAATGCTGTCGTATAAACAATGGTCATGCATGAAAATGAACTGTTTGGGGGACATTGGGTTTAATTAGAATTATATTTTCTCTCCTCTCTTAACACCACGAGGGTTATTTAGTATCTAACAAGATGGAATTATGGCCATGCTTTGGATCTGCCATCACATGTCTTAAGGGATTGGGGCCAAAAGTAGTTCTGTAAATAGCTGAGGGAGACCTTGCCTGTCTGATACCGACAACGTTGCACAAAGTATATGCCTCATAGGCCTACTCGGAATGCATAATACAACTTCAGCACGCATGGTAAATGATCCGAGCCCAGCTAGTGTGGTTCTAGATTTCAGTTTGCATTGGAAACAGAATAGGATGCCCTATCTACCATGAAATAAGTCGATGAACCTGTTCAGTGGGGTGTCAACACTAAACGATGTTTACAGCCGCCATCAGATAAATGATACTATTGGGACACCTCGTCGGGTATAGTCATTATTTCTGCTATACGTATCACTAAATGCCTAAGCAGCCATACTTGAATAGTCCCTAACCTAGATTTTCATCACCTATTTGAGCCTTTCACCGCTGGCCCATTCGTACTAGATATATAAGGTACACAATCGATCGAACACAATATCATACCTGGATTAAAGGCAAATAGTTTTTAAAAGTCAACGTCTCTCTCAATCAGCCTCGTGCGATTATTTTCTGATCATTGGGTATTTGGTATCATGTAATCGTTTGGCATCATCATTGTGTACTGTCTATTGCAGCAGGTTCGAGTAGGTATATACTTTCTGTTTACACAAGCAATATTTCACAAAGATACAAAATCGTAACTACAAACCTTGACAAAATTAGAGCCTAGTTATTCTGAGCAAGTAGATCAATTTCAAGTTCGAATACAATAATAATTTCTGGCTGACAATGTCAGACGCAAATGAAATTCTTTGTTTCGAATGTCTTGTGGCCCGATAAGATAGTGCCAGAGAGCTGGAGAAAGGGTGGAATATAGAAGGTGATATTGTATCAGAAGTGGTGGTGGGTGGAGGTACTTGAGGGCTATATATACTATATAAAAGTGGTATTGGGGGTATTTGAAGGCTACATAACTAACACTGGGAGAGAAAACGTGAGACGTAAGTCCTAGCAGTCCCCAAACATTACATAATCAGACTAATCAGACAATTATGCGGTATTTGCTTCCTGCTATGGATGATATGTAGAAGGAAACCCATAAAATTCTGGCGTCCATGGTATATATATATATATATATATATATATATATATATATATATATATATATATATATAAAGAATACAAATCATATGGCGAATAACAGTCCTTTCAAGTGCACCGGATCCAGCAAGTGATTGCGTGTATCAGGGATTGATTAAGATAAATGCAATAAACTGACAACGAACAGTGCAAAACTAGTATCTAACTCACCTGAGCGCTTTCGACTCTTAATGAGTCTTTTTCAAAGGCATATACAAAACATAGACAAGACAAACAAATAAAACAGAAAAACCGTAGTGTTTACAAAACTCTACATGGCTGTTTCTACAGGGATTAAACCTTTAAATGTATTATGTTTCAACTATTTTATATCAACTTGTTGCGGATACTGGAAAATATTTGTATAAATTGCATAATACATTTAAAGGCTTAATTCCTGTAGAAACAGCCATGTAAAGTTTTGCAAACACTACAATTGTTCTGTTTTATTTGTTTGTTTTGTCTATGTTTTGTATATGCCTTTGAAAAAGACTCATTAAGAGTCGATCGGCATTTCACTCGGTAAGTCACCTTTTTCGTACGAAGCATTTGCGTTTACTCCATTTATTTAACAGATTTAAGTAGTCCAAATGTATATGCGTATGTGTGATTATATGTGTGTAAGCGCGTGTTTTCATGTAAACATGTCTTTACTGTGCTGACGTTTAGCAGGTGGATAACTGCCTATCCATTGATACGTAGCTGCTTATGAACATTTTGACAAGAAAATAAATGTATTTTAAACCAATTATTGTAATGATTTGATAGTATTGCAATCAACCTTGATATGAGGAAAAAAAGGCTCCATAATCTCATGACCAGCGTTTACAGTGAATATATATGCAACCACTTACTTTCTTGTTTGCTACGCGACGAGGGGAATGCCTTCTTCATTCTATGTTTGCATATGACGAAAATGGTCTAGCTACGAGCCTGTTTATTAAAAATAAGTGATCTGTATATTTACGCACCCTTTACGCGGAGTACCAAGAAAAACAAACGTTCGTGCAAAAGCAACCAGATTATCCATCAAAACATTTGATAAAGATTTGCGACTAAATTTACATAAATTTCCTAACGTACTTGACAGGATACTGTATTATGCCTTTCAAGCCTAGCCACAGTTGTCGCTTTATTCGTGAAACACATTCCTGTTTAAGTACAAATAAACCTGAACGTATAAATTTACTTCTGGTGTTGCCATAAAAGTCATATGCAGGATGTATTGAATTTGCTCGATAAAACACAGGTACATTTTTCGATAAAACACAGGTACATTTTTTGCAAATCATCTAGCGCAATTGGGTATCATCACTCCAGCCAGGAATAAGTTTCCACTTGTTCAGACTATGCTTTTACGAACCACTCGAAAACGACCGGCAAATTTCGTGCTACAAACCAAGAAACCAGTTTTGTGTATTCTTATGGAGTGTTATGACATATTAGGTAAATTTTTACAAGAAATACGAACTATTTTGGGAAATACAGGAATGAGTGAATCAACTGACTGCAACATAGAGACCTTTTCGGCAACCGAGTTATCTCCCTCTCGTATTAGGTATTTACAACATCCGGTAGGTAATTAAGCGGCTAGACAAGAAGATAACTGCTATCGTCACTAACGAATCCGTCTTTGCCAAGTGTTTTGTACTTAGTTATGTTAACACCGTGTAACAATTTTTGTTTTAGTTCTTGGGTAGTAAGTGTTATTTCCGAATTGCTTATGCCTCAGAAGTATAGAAAATGGCTATTATTCCCCACAAACTTTGCTTTTGTGACCAGGACAGTGATATTTTGAAATTTACTTATTTTCCAGAACACTCCAGATAGATTCAGTGCTGAGTAAACTTGGAGTAACTTTAGAACTTTCTGGAACTTTCCAGTAATATAAATAGTAGTATAAACACAGGGGCCTTAAGCCCACCAGTTCAGTTTCGTTCCAGCTACCTAAGTGGATATATATCTGCATTTTTCTGACATGGCATCAAGAGGATGCAAGGGTCCGGCAGACGCATTTTGCTATGTCTGCGATCAATTTATCGAGACAAGAGCGAAAAAGTACTCCGTGGAAGCATCTGCTAAGATGTGTGAGGTCTGTCAGGCATATTTCGGCATGCCCGTCGAGGATCAAGACAAACCCTTGGAACCTCATTTCACATGCGAGCACTGCAAAAAATCTCTGGAATGTAAGATGGACAATTGTTGCTCGGAATTTTATGTTATAAAATTTGTCAAAATTTTTAAAATTGTAAATGTTTTTAATTTTAAAATGTTTTACAATTTTTAATGTTATTGAAAAAATATATCATATATGAAAAATGTTGCGAGAATCTCTTGCACATTAGTCATGGGTGAAATAAATGTATTTTTGTAGGATGGTACAGAGAGGAAAAGAGAGCTATGAAGTTCGCTATCCCAATAATTTGGTGGGAACCCACTGACCACTCAAGCAACTGCTACTTCTGCATGGTGGACCCTTCCAAACGTCGGACTGGCAAGAATGCACCTGCTATCACGTATCAGGACCTTCCTTCATCCATTGCCCTGTTGCCACACTGCGCTGAACTCTCTGTATCCACTCCTCCGGAGAGAGAGCAGCCCTCTTTAGAAGAGAGCAGCAGGTCAGGGAGAGAAGAAGACGTTGTAGATCCAGATGACAATTTCAGAGGTGGAGCTGAGGAGAGAAATCCATACTACCCCAACCAAAAAGACCTCAACAACTTGATCAGAGATCTTGGTCTCACCAAGTCCAATACCGAGCTTTTGACGTCTAGGCTCAAGCAGTGGAACTTGTTGGATGAATGTGTACATGTCGCAGATCAGAGGAAGCGTCACCAAACTTTTTCCAGCTTCTTCATCCGTCAAGATGGGCTCTGCTTCTGCCACAATGTGACCAGTCTGTTCGAGGCAATCGGAATCCCCTGTAGCCAAAATGAGTGGCGCCTCTTCACTGACAGCTCATCCAGGAGCCTCAAAGCCGTGCTGCTCCATAATGGGAACAAGTACCGTCTCTTCCCTTGGCTCACTCGGTGCACCTCAAAGAGGATAAGAACAGCATCAAGACCTTGCTAGACGCCTTGAAGTATGATGAGTACGGATGGGAGGTCATCGGAGACTTCAAAATGGTGGCATTCCTGATGGGTCTCCAAGGCGATTTTACCAAGTTTCCCTGCTATCTACGCCTTTGGGACAGCAGGGACACCAAGGCGCACTACCACAGGCGGGACTGGCCACAGCGGACCGAGTTCTCTGTGGGGAGGAACAACGTTAAGTGGGAGCCACTGGTGGATCCCGGAAGGTGCTGATGCCACCACTGCACATCAAATTGGGCCTTATAAAACAATTTGTCAGAGCTCTAGATAAGGAGTCGGCAGCCTTCAAGTACCTTCAAGACTTCTTCCCTAAGCTGCCTGAGGCAAAGGTCAAAGCCGGTGTCTTCGTCGTACCTCAGATAAAGAAGATCCTGGAGTGCAATTAATCCCCCATTTTCAAACAAGAAATAAGAATAACCCAAATGTCATTATCGTATACCATTAAGAAACAAAATCAGGTGTTTGTCTTTGGCGATCATTTGTAATATTTACTTTTAATTCTCACCTCAGTAGCTTGTGCTGGAAAAAAAAACTGAATGTCATCTAGGTACCACTGCCATTTACCACGCATTCGATAAAGCATTTCCATATTGGATTAAAAAAAAATATATATATTTTTTTTTGCGTAAAATTGAATTTATTAGCCTGAATTAATGAAAAATTCTCATTTAGCAAAATTAGCAACATATTATTTAATAATGCCTTTTAAATTAGACAATATAATCTTTTCAAAATTTCAGCTGAAAAAATGTAGATGAATGTTCACCCATTTGGTGAACACTTGATAATGACTTGAGATTTATCTGACCCTGTTTTTCGTCAAACATCTAACTGTATGAAAAATGACACCTTCCAATTTAAAAAAAAAAAAATCATAAAGTGAATAAAATTAACGTTAAATTAGAAAACCAGACAATAGCATTCATATGGTCCCCTTTATCTGAAAACGATTCTCGTGGCACACAAAGACATATCTGCACAGAGTATAAAAGTAGAGACAGGGAGCAGTCCTCACATTTCAACCGAAACTATAAAACAAGCATGATTAATGCATTGGTTCTATACGCATCTACATTTTCTAATGCTGATCACGCAAGCCGAGGGAATTCACTTTTCACGTTTGACCTAGTTTTTGTTTAATTTAAATTTTTAGCCAACACGAAATACACTCAATGCAACTCTGTTAACAAAGATAGTAAAGTATATTTTATAACAATTAATATCAACCGTGCTGCCTTTTGTTAATACGTTTCAGACCCCCGCTAAGACCAGAGACTGAAAGGGGGATGGAGATTTGTCAGACTTGTTCTTAATGGTAAGAGTCAAATGCGTGTCTATAGTTTATTACTTAAAGCTGAGTACAGACTATTATATTATATGCAGCTAGTGTGATGGAAAAAAAAACAACCCACAGTACTATGAAGTAAATAGTAAGTAATACATTGGAAATGTTTACTTCCAAACTTTCCCATTTACTGGTGTTTAATTTGAAACGTTATTAGTATATTCTGCATATAACAAACAATAGCTTAATCATGTAGCTGTCAATAAAATGATTTAGACACAGTCCAATCTCCAGTGAGAGTCTGATGTTCTGAACAACTCCCTCTCATATCTAAACAGGTTCTGATTTGTCTTTTTCTTCTTTTCATCTGCAGATTGTACGTCCCCTCGACAGCCATATTAAATCCGTTTAGTGGGTAACTGCACTGTATATCAACCATTTAGTGGGTAAGTGCACTGTATATCAACCATTTAGTGGTTAACAGCACTGTATATCAAAATGAAACAAAACCGACATATTCTATTATAATAGCCACTATGTTTAAAATAAACATTAATTATTCACAGCATCCTTTTCCACAAACAATTCTTATGCTGTCTGTTCCTATTCCACATATGAACACCTGTCAGTTTTGAATCTGACAAAGACACGCATCTAAAGGAAGAATCATTCACTTTTAACCTGAACTTCACAAGCATTTTTAACGATAATTTTAGCCTCATTCGATGTGTTACGCCTTGGGGCTTAAATTACGTAATTAGAAGAAAAAAAAAACAAGAACCCAACAAGCATTCTATAATCCAAAATGTATATTTTCTTCCCTAAAATATAAAGTCAAATAAAGTCAAAGAATTAAAACAACTTACATTATGATATGGATTCCTAGAATTTCCTAAATGTACTATCATTTTCACATTAATCCCGAAACGCTTCAAAATTATTCCGAATGAGAGTTCTAATGTGCTTATGTGCTAGCACAACAGAAGAATCACTGTTCTAATATCGAAAAGATTTAACTTGTTCACGGTAAATCCAATGAAATTTTGAATGTCTCACGGTAATCAAATGAAATTGATAAAAAGCCAAGTACTTGAATAATTTCACAATAATCCAGTAAGGTACTGTGTGTTTAGAAAAAGTGTTTCAGCTCTGCAATTTCAACGAACAAATTATAAATAATTTAAAATTCCTGTCATATCTCTTACAAGCCAGCTAACTGTAGAATGAGCACGCTGCGTGTCTAATTCCTTGATATAATCGCTATATACGCAGTAGATAAACAACTCGAAATCACTAGAATATAGTTCCAAGTATTTTAAAATTATTTTATATTGCGATATACTTTAGCAATCAACACTAGATTTTTGTATAATTTAACCAGTCACCAGCTATGGCACTCAGACGTTTCTTCAGTACAAATGTACCCCCTAGATCATGTAATGATGACCTGACCTGCATTCAATACTCGTGGCCTATTTAGACCGACATATAATATTCATGTGAACTTGGCGATTCGACCTTGATTTATGAATGGAAATAGTGTATATTCATATCGCACAGGCTAGTCATGGAATTAAAGAATTAAAAAATATATCATGAACCAATAATAAAACTATATTATCAAATAATATATGTGATATAGATAGCTGTAAAATTTGGCTAATGAGAATTCTAAAGCATTAGTGAATTGTTAATAATAATAATAATAATAATAATAATAATAATAATAATAATAATAATAATAATAATAATAATCATTATTATTATTATTATTATTATTATTATTATTATTATTATTATTATTATTATGTATGGTGGTGGGGATGACTGTAAATGCCAGCTCTGCCTTTCGCCATTTCATTCATTGCGGAGCCTTAACCTTCACCCGCAACTTAGCTTAACTATCCAATTATGAAGGATATTTAATATTTATTTAACGCGATACAATTTCGCCACATTCCATGCTTAAGATTATATATATAAGTGTCTCAACATTTTTGAAAACTACACTGTAAACGTTGCCAGTGAGGAATCAAGGAAAGATAGCGATACAGTTAAACATTTAAGTTTGTCAGAGTCAGCTAGTCGAGTCAGTGTGGATGGCGACAACTGGTAGCGGTATTTCATATTATCATTTGAATGTGTTATGTATATTAATTTGCATTGTTTGTTAGTTAATTTTATTTATTATTAGTTGTGAGTTATGTAAAATTATATCTTCTACCTGACCTTGACTAAAATCAAGTTCATCGTGTACCTGACCAAAATCATTGATTTATTTAATTTTGTAAACAACTAATACATGGCTAATGTGTTCTCTATGAGTATGGGTTTAATATTAGGATCATTATCAATAGAGGTAAACATATTTATCTTGGTCTGAGTCAAGGACATTGTCTTTATCACATTCTATATTATAATTATGGTAACAGATTTTGTCTTGTAAAGATCTGGAATATTCTAGATTGAAATTTTCCATGAAGTAATGGTTTGGGGTTTTTTTTAATAGAAAATGTTAATTTTGACCTAGGTCAGGTAAAGGAGTATAAAATCTTGTTTACAGGAAAACTTATTTATTCCTGCGATATCGTCTGAGCAGAAATCGTTCATATTGTTATATTCAGATTTTGATTTGGGTAACATTATTTATTATTCTCTGGAAGCACAAAGTGCTCTATAATATTCTTGGAAAGAGACATTAACTGGGAATTATAGTGAATTCAAACAAGGAAACTTTGGATTATATTATTGTGATTCAACAAAAGTCTGTTGGCACATTAATAAAACACAGGCCATTGGCACTTTGGTACATTCCAGGCCACTACAGGCACATCAACACCTTCAGCATGGGATATTATTTGGAATACCACTAAAGATTATTCAGAACTTTATTCATGGGACTTTTGTTAGTAATTCTAGGATTATTTGGGATCTAATTCGCAACATCGTAAGTTCTTTTTTTATATTTTTACTTTATGTTCTAGGGATATAAATTATTTCTTAAATTTTACAAAGCTTGATGCTAATCGCTTTTTCCTGTTTCATATATTAAGACCACAGAGACGTAATAAATGAAAATAAAATTCGTTAGCGAAATCAGTTTACAAATTTCACTTTTTTCCAGATTTGAAAGCTTTTACATATATAAGTATATAAAGTATATACAAGTATATAAAGAAGACTAGAAAACGACAGTCATGCACAAATAAAATTATCTTTTTTTTACAGCCGACACATTTTCTTTTAAATAATTCTCCAAGTTTGCTTATTAGTTACCCAATAGCCAATAATTACTACTATAACAATGCAATATCCGGGATATAATGTGCGTTAACATAAATTTACATAAAATAACTGATGTCGTTATGGCTCATCGATTTCTAGGTCAATATAAAATATTTTCCAGCATAATTGACACTAATCTATTGACATAGTTGCAGAAGAAGAATGGTTTTAGAGAAATAACCACAAAAAACAACAAAAAGAGGCTGATCTCAGAAATAAACTGGATGTGTATGATTGGATCAATGAGAATAACCTTCGATTTGGCCATATTACATATGGTTGATGATGTCGAAACGATAAATGTCGTTATACTCTCCGAATTTTGCAACACATTGCACTCTGAGAATCAACTATATAAAATAGCTATAAAGTTATAGTATATTGGTCTATTTTAGTAATAATCTTTAGTGTTATTCCAAATAATATCACACGCTGAAGGTGTCTCTTCATTCTATACACTCAGCCACTCTCAGGTGTCATAGATCATAATCCAGTTGTATGCTGATGACACCCAAATATACAAATCTAGCCACCCAACTGAAGTTGAAGCTACCATCCAAGGGGTAGAGAGGTGCATTTCCGATGCGAAATCATGGATGACATGTAACAAGCTGCAGATGAATGATGATAAAACTGAAGCCATTCTGATTACAACACAAAGACTTTCTCAGTCACAACCTTTACCTCAGACAATAAATATCAGCAACACCAACATTAAATTCACACAGTCAGTACGAAACCTAGGTGTTACTCTCGACAGTACTCTCTCATTGCACCAACATGTCATGAACATATGCAAGGCTGCATATCTTGAGCTGAGACGCATCGGCTCCATTCGCAAGTATCTTTCAGTTGATGCCACTAAAACACTTGTGTGTTCCTTAGTACTTTCAAGACTGGTCTATTGTAACTCAATTCTGTCTGGTTCGTCTCAATATCTACTTCAGAAACTTCAAAATGTTCAAAACACAGCTTCTCGGATCATCCTTAGAGTACCACGATCAGAGTACGCCTCCCCCTGCTCTGTACCCTACACTGGTTATCCATTCGATCCAGAATTAAACACAAAATTTGTTCTCTGTGCTACGTTTCACTGATGGGCTTCAGTCCAACATACCTATCTGACCTCACCCATGTGTACACACCAGCAAAATACTTACGCTCCTCTTCTGACACTCGTATTCTCATTATTCCCACTATGAAAATGAAATCATATGAACAAAGTTCTTTTGCATACTAGGACCCAGCAATGTGGAACGAACTGCCCACTGAACTTAGACAACAAAGACACAGTGATCTCATTCAAGAGCGCTCTTAAAACTTACCTATTTCAACCGCAAGAACAGACTTAAAGACCTAATAATGTTTCCTTACCTTAAATATTTGCAGCATGTTTTCTGTTTCTAATTTCGTGGTGTTTGTTTTTATTTTTGTAATCATAACCAATCAGCCACAACCAATCATTTATGCCGGCAGTTTATCCACCCGACAAACTAAACAAGAAACTTACGAAAGCCGAGAGCCATATTTACGTTCTAAATAAACACGACGTTTCTTTCAAAATATCAGGCCCTGTGAACATAATCATCATCACAATAATAATTATATTTAATGATACAAAAATGAATAGAAAAAATTCAAATTTTAACACACAAGTAATTAAAACTACATGGTCGTAACACCAGTTTGTGTTGATGTGTCAACAGTTCCTTGTTGAGTCACCAAGAATATAATTCCAGCTTTTGAATTCCGAAAAATTTAGTAAATGTCTTTGTCCAAGAATTTCGTTGAAGGAGAGTATTTTCCAGAGTGAATAAATTATTTTAAATGCGAAAATCAACTCAAATGGCAATAACAAGAAAAATACCTTGAGCCCAAATGTATATATTTACGATTGACCAAAATCCACTAGAAAATGTCTGTTTTAACCCGCTATTTTAGATCACATGATGGCTCACGTGGTTTGAACAGCGCAGTAAAAAAAAAAAATGACAATTTGTACCTAGGCTAGAATAGCCCTATCTAAGAATCAAATTCCCACACTGGAAATAAATTTAAAAATAAAACTGTTTACAACAGACTAACACGTGGGCTGAACATGACATTGGTAATGACCAATCATTTTCATTCAATATTTACAAAACCGGAACCAAGGTCAAGAACTAGAATAGCTGAAAATAAAAATGTGGCAATCGAACTGCCTTGTTATCAGGTCAAAACAGAAAACTGAACCTTCTGAAAAAAAAAAGTCAAATCCAGTGAATAAAGTTATCATTACAATAACATAAAGAAATAAAAATAAAATAAAAGAGAATTTAAAACTAACACACAAGCAATTAAATTACATATACGTAACACAAGTTATTGTACTCGTTACAAATATCAGCAATGAAAGGGTTGCTGCAAAATTTTTACTCTGAAGATACTCTTCAAAAATTGGCTTAAAGTTATGAATTTAATTTAGTTACCACCATGTTTGATGAAAACATTTTACACAACAATAGGTGATACACAATATCATGAGTAGTGAAGGGGGGCGATATAGGGACAATGGGAATTATCATTACAAGACCACGCCACCCCACCCCGGGGAGATATACGACAAGATTTATACGGACAAGGAATATACGGACAAATGGTTGGGCCTATATACGGACAAGAGAAATTGAACATAGGGAATGTATTGGGCCTGTATACCGACAATAGGAATTGAACAGGAGTGACATCACGGTTCCGGACACTGGAAACAATGTTGCAAGTGGCTGACCTCACTCGGGCGGAAGAGTGTGGCAAGGGGTTGACCTTAATATGCGCTACTCTAGGGACAAACAGAGACATGAACATAAAGACGCGGTTAGAGACGGGGTTAGAGACATAGAAATACATAGATTTATGGACAGAAATGTATCACACAGAAACTCGACTAAAACATTTTTAGGCAAGAGAGAATAGGCATATTTTCGAGATAGGTGAGGGGCCCTGAAAAGGGCCTTTGTTTTTTGGGTTCCCTTCTTGTTAACACCATTCAGTTAACATAGAGGGCATCGCACGGATCATCTTCTCTTCCTCAAACTTTGTCTGACCTCTGGCGCTTAGATTAAGACTCGCTTCAGACAGCCTTGTCTTTCCACATAGAGTCTTCGTTTCCAAAGGGCTGTCTGCGATCTGGGTAATTGCCCGTGATGATTTGACATACATGGGTTAGTCCGGGTTGAACAGCATTGACGAAACGGATTGAGTTCTTTCACCAATCCTAACACGCGTTACAAAATTCAGTCACAGTGCGGAGTCTGTCTTCCAATCCGAAGGGAGCTACCTTTGACGTCACATTCCCTTTATAGGTGCGCTAGCGTCAGTGCGCAGTGAATCAATGCGACATTTAATAATTTTAAAGAAAAAGAATTCCCCCTGGTTTCCTCACTAGTTGTTCTGGCTATTTAAAAAAGACCTTGTAAATCTTAGGTATTGTTCAAAGAACCTTTAATTCCCTTTATTTTGGTGTATGATTGATAGGTGTAATATGGGTTATAGAGTATACAGCTTGGCCTTACTCCAGAAACGCACCTTTCAAAAAAGTGCTAGCTTCACTTTGTCATTTTCACTTGCTGAACTTTAAAGGTAAATTGTAAAAAAAAAAAAAAGAGAGAGGATAAATTTTTTCCACTTTATATATTCGGTATTTCATTCATTGCACTGTCAGAAGCTGGTATTGTCTAGTCTGGCATAATTCATTTTCCCTATTTTAATAACTGCTAAGGATAGTGTACTTGAGACAAATTCAGACTTATTTTTGGAGCACAAGGGAGCAATCATGTTAGTTAGCAGTGTGCTAAGATCATTTACAATTTCCAAAAGTAAAATATCCAAAGAAATGTCAGCCACATTACGTCAAAGTAGCATAGAGGTATGCCAACATTCTCTCCACTGTGCATGTTTAAAATGCAAACAACTTCACCTTACTTACGTTACTCTCTCAAAAGTACATACTAACTGGTGAGCGCCCCGTTTAGAACATGGCGGAAGCTAAGAAGAGAGTGAATTATGGTACACCGGCCGTGGAGACGAGAAGTGATGGCATAGCAGTGGCTACCAAAGCAAATAAGTCGTGCTTCCAGAAGAGAACGATTTTAATTGGGATTTAGAGGATTTTCTCTCCTCTTCACACGAAATTGTTCCCCTACCAGCACCTTCGTCGCCTTCTCTTTCCTTACCGTGGGTCTAGGATTTTAAACAGAGACAGAAAGGAGAATTGGATAAATTTTTACAACAGCAGAAAGAAACAGAACAATCCTTTCTCATTCAACAGCAACAGCGAGAAGAAGAGGCAAGAAGAAAACGACAGGAAGAAGCAGCAGAGAAGAAACAAGGTCTAGGAGAGAAGGAGGACGGTGAAAGTCAAAAGGTAACGGTACTCTTAGACATTTTGGCAGAGTTAACGAGTCGGAAACAAATGTATCAGACTTCTTTAATACGACCCAAGAGAAAAAGACCTTCCCGAAACAAATAGTCCAACCCGGTCAACTCGCCTACTACGCCTGAGATACCAACACTAGTGATTTCTACCAGAACATCGACATTAGCAGGTCCAGAAGTACGCCTTGGCAAAGGGATAAGGCAGTTAAAGCTCATTACTTCCTGTTCCTGAGTTGTTGTTTTTTTTAAACAACAAAAAGCAAACACCCAACGGTCCTTTTCAGGGCCACCCATCTCTCTCGAAAAGAGACTACTCAATGTTTGCCAAAATCAAATTAAATTCAAATCCCTATAATTCCCATGATTTACGTGTGTGAGTGCGTGAGTGTAAGTCCATTTATTATAAAAATCAAAACCAAGAGCCACGTTTTTCTTTCTGGTAAATTCTATGGTACAAATTACAATCCAATTTCACAATACAACACTTTAAAAAGTTCAGAGACTTCTTCTTTGTCTTTTCACTCTCTCCGTTTTTGAAATTTCTTCACTGTCACAGGTTTTTCCTCTTCTTCCTCACATTCTCCTGGTCTTCTTTTCTTCTCTTTCTGGACGTCTCTGGGTTTTTCATCTTCGGAGGGTATCTCTTCTTCCTGTTCGGAAGCCCTCTCTTCCTTCAGCTCTTGTTATTCTCAGAACAGTCTGAAGACCAAAGACCTTTCTCTCGACAATGATAACAGGTATCTTGACCTTTATCTCTTCTGACACTTGTCTTGCTTTGACGTTGTGGACATTCTGAAGACCAATGCCTCTCTTCCGACAGATATAGCAAGTATCTTGACTATTATCTCGAAAGAAAGGGGAGTAGTCCGTCGGCTTCAAATGAAGAAAATCTTATGACACCTCGCAAAGCTCTGATCAGAAGGTCGATCTGTGTCGGCTCTTCCAACTTTCTGGTAGGATTGAGAGTGAAATGAATACTTTGATTGAAGACACTGGCCCTTTATATAGGAAAGAAACTGGCCTTACTTTCATATATAGGTGACCATGACGTTTAAAATGTAGTCATTTGACCTTTTGCGATTAATATGAAACGATCGCACCATTTCGTGGAGCAGGGAGAAGAAAGTAAGAGGCAGAAAAGTGACCTATCGCCTCGTACAGTAGCTGAAGTCTTGGCTCAAATCCACGCCAGCGATGTTGAATATGACATCAGTGAGCCAGAATCCAGACCCATAGAGTTTACGTCAAACCCAAAGTCCACCGCCAGTAACCCCTGAAAAGTACTACCACACGCGGGAGACGGATGAATACTCCTCTAGAAAATTTAGAAGCACGGCCTACACGCACACGGTGAAATTTAAAGATTTCAAGTCAGACGTACCGCTGGAGAAAACAGAGAGGTTCATCACCGACGTGTGAGGATTTTTTGTTAATCACAATGAAACGGCCAAGTCGAGCCAAAGAAGACGATCGCTTGAGACTTTTCATTTATCACGACAGTTTGAAATCACCTGTTTGGATCGAGTTTAGCAGACAAGCAGAATTGAAAACTTCCAATGTCATCGAAAGACTCAACACGCACAGCAATCCAACGACAAGTTTCACATCACCGATGGAAAGGCGACACTGTACATGACCAACGTTCCTCTTCCCAAAGGGACTGGACAACGCAGAAAAGTGTTATTGGTGGACGACCTTCGCAACATCAAGCACAACCTCGTTCAAATTAATAACACTCAAGACAAGATGTATTTAGCCCATGACATCGTGGTTTAACCACTGGTATCTGAATGCTATCAGAGGACTGATTCGTTTGAAAGCGTTCCAATGGTCAGACATTGATCAACTGGCCAAGGGTCAGAAGACTTTGGTTGCCACTTTGGTTGACTTTTGTTGCCACTGATTCTACTTAGTGTCCATACTACAACGAATTCCACAGGAAGACTTAGATGATTACCAAAATCTATTACGGTATCAAATTTTGTCTGTAGAGCAAACGTATGTGCGGTGTGTTGTGTGTGAACTAGTAACTAAACTATTTTGATACGCCGACGGAGTACGATTAGTTCTGTGCAAAGTACACTTATTACCTCCGACAAAAGAGGGTATAAAAACATGCTACCATGCCACGACCTTTATCATGAGTGATACAACAGATTCCGTGGAAGGAAATCAATGACAGTATTCAGGCTGTGGCGGATTACCAACACGTTTTACGAGAACTGAATCCAATGAATATAGGTCGTCGTGTGGTGTGTGTCTTAGTGACTTCCTCTCAATTCAGGACAGGACTGTCATTGACCTCGTCACCCCCGAATGATCATTCCGTGAGGACCCCTGTGTGACTATACCAAGTGTAGAGACTCTACGAATATTACCCAGTATCTATAGTACACCACACTTTCGTCACAAAAAAATATTATACAGTCACTTGTTTATATGCCACTTTGATCGTTTTGATGTGTATTTTATCGATGTATTTAACCGTTTGGTTTTTATGTATTTTTGTCTTTCGTGTACAATTTTAAAAATGTTTTGAAATAAACGTATCCTGAAAAAGTATACAAACTCTTGTCTTGTCTGTCTTCGTTTCAAAAGTGACATTCCCTGCACTATGACTACCTCTGCTCCCTCTGCTCCCCCTTCCTTCAATTTCAAAGACATCGACGAAAACTTAGATCGTGCCAGATGGGAGGCCTAGTATGTTCGTCATCCCTTTAACATGTTAATTGCTGGACCAAGCAGTTCAGCCAAAACCGAATTTGTCAAACGTTTGATCGAACATAAGAATCATTTGATCGATCGTCCACCTCAACGTATCGTGTGGTGTTACAAAGAGTGGCAATCGGCGTACAGTCTCCTGCGAGAAAGTCAAGGCGATTCCATCGTGTTTGTGGAAGGCATTCCTGGCGAAGACGATGGGATCGTGTCTGACCTCAGTCAAACACATCTGGTCATCTTCGATGACATGTTAGGAGAAGACGAAGAAGAAATTAAACTGTGGTTTACGCGCTAAGGGCATCATCGTAATGCCAGTAGCATTTATATCACCCAAAATTTGTTTCAAGAAAGTAAAGTCCATCGCACTATCAGTCTCAATGCTCATTACGTAGTCTTGTTTAAAAGCCCTTGAAATAAATCTCAAGTGCAAGTGTTAGCCAGTTAGGAACTCTTTGGGTGACTCATGCGTACGACGATACCACTCAAACCCCTCACGGCTATTTACTCGTGGATTTAACACTCTTCACCCCCGATTATTTGCGATTTCGTACCCATCTGTTTCACGGCTGTTGCCAAGACAGAGGGCCTGTCGTTTACACGTCTCCTTCGACTTAAAATATTCTATAAAAATCTCGGTCACTTTTGGTCTGTCTCACACATCGTCAACATCTCGTCCCTTCAGTCTCATCTTCCCGTCAAATTGATTCGTGCCTTCTTCGGCATCAGTCGTGGAATAAAAGTCCACAGATAGGTGCTGCTGTCTTAGAAGCCAATCTTAGAGAAGTCTTGCGATGGTTTACAATGCAGAACGTCAATTACTGCATGGCATCATTCACATCTCACATTAAACCAAACGCCTTTTTGACAGAAACAATGTAGCCTTGACGCAACTGGCAGATCTCTGCCTCATACACAAACCAAAAAGCAAATAATTTTGAAACCTGGAGGTAGCGGTTCTCTAGGAGGTGTGATCATTCGCTCCCTCTTAAGATGGGATCCCAATGCCCCAAAAGTCATACCCAAGAAAAAAGCCACTCCCGACCCAAAAGTACCCAGAGGAGAAAGAGCAGTGGTGTTAAGACCAGGCCACAGCCCGAGAAAAAGAAAACGAAAATTCCCAAGAAAAGACCCCAGAAAACAGCTTCTTACCTCAAGAATGGCACTACAGTCCGGACCCAACCTTACATTCCGAAAGCCACGACCGGCAGCGACGGTGACCACGTCTCCAGTAGCCACAGGTTTTTTCCACTTCCTCGTTGCTAGTGATGCCAGATAAACCAATTTGACACCCGTTCTTCCCCATTTGATAAAAATATGGAAACTAGTTTCTCCAGTAACTTCTTCTCCAGCGGTGTCACCTTCCTCCTCTTTAGCCGCAGCGGCAGATGCTAATAAAGTACCTGCCCCCAAAATCAAAGTCCAAGAGAGATCGGGTATGTTGCAGAGTTTACTGGATTTATCCAAGCAAGAACTGACACGATTTAGTCCGTTGCGCACCCATCAACGAAGCGTGACGCCTTTCGTAAAGTTGATACGATGTAGAAACAATCAGTGGCGAAGCATTCCACTATAAAAAAAAGACCTGGGGTAAACGATAAGTATCAGTGTTTTTGTGCTCCTGAACACATAAAGATGTCACCTACTAGAAGTGCACACCACCACCAAAGTCTTTCTCCTGTCCAAAAAGGAATAGGAAAAAAAAAGGACAGTCAGGTCGTTTGGCTCCGCATCCGAGAAAACAGCTAACCAAGCATCGACGACTACCCCAGAAAAGACCCCATCGTACAAAGAAAAGAGGAGAAACCAAAGGGGGAGGATTTTCTCTTTTTGGCGATAATGCGATAGTCAAAGGGGTTGTAAAAACAGACCGGTGATACACCCTACCAACTCCTCCAAAAATACTACTTCAAAAAAAAAATAAGATAAAAGGATAAGTCATCGACGTCTGTGTATTTTGTGTGTGCTCCTGAACGCAAAAACAATACCACCTACCAGAAGTGCATACCATCACCACTATCGTCGTTCTCCTGTCCAAAAAGGAAAAGGAAAAAGAAAAGGACAGTCTCGTCGTTGGACCCCGCATCCGAAAAAAAGCGCTTAGCAAAGCATCGACTTCTACCCCAAAAAGACCCCATCGTCCAAAGAAAAAGAAGAGGAGCCACCAAAGTGGAGGATTATTTGGCGATATAGAAAAAGTCGTCACATTTTTGACGAAGCGATAGTCAAAGAGGTTGTCAAAAAGACTGGTCACACATCCAACCAACTCCTCCAAAAATACTCCACCAAAAATTAAGATAAAAGGACGTGTTCCAAGTCATCGACGTCAGTGTATTTTGTGTGTGCTCCAGAACAAACAAAGATGTTACCCCTCAGAAGCCATCCCTCTTGTACGCACAAAAGAAAGAAAAGAAAAGAACTGCCTCCTCGTTTAGCCAGACATTGCGACGTGTTGTCGGTGCTATCCAAAGCCCATCCACCCATGTGAAAACAACTCATTCATATATCCACGAAAGATGTCGTTGAAACCGTGTCCAAATGTGGCCTGAATATATTGAAAGGAACGATACCTTTATTTCAACATCAGAACAAAGTCTTAGCCAAGCATCGACACCTTCTTCGCCAAATAGTGAAGAAGAAAATACCCATCCGTCAAAAGAAAAAGAAGTTAGTGCAACGAGGAGGATTTGTGCACCTGTTGTTAGGATCCGTGCTAAGAGCTATATTGGGACCACTGATTACAGGCCTCGTGGGAGCTACTGCTTCACAAATGGCTCAAAGATAAAAGAGGATCAAGAAGATAAAAGGGACCTCTGGGGTCAAAAGATCTCAGACGTGACCTTTGGAATTTGATGGAAAGACTTAAACTAACTTTAGTGCCTTACAAACGATGGATGGAATTCCATGGTTGGCAAGAACAACGGACCCCCCCCCCCCCCAACCATTTACCCACCAATCCTCATCTGACCAAGATGTCCCAGTTACAACACGACTTGCAATGGTTGATGGATCTCAGCGATTTATCAGAAACGGAAAAATTGCAACGGTATGGTCAAGTGTTTCAGCGACTTCAACTCTTTCACCAGAAAGCTTTAGACGAAACAGCTCGGCCGATTCTGAAAGATTTTAAGTCTCTGATGAAAAGTCCATCACCACCACCACCAAAACCAACACCAAACCCAGTGACGAAGACAGACGCAGCACCACGGATCCCTGAGGAAGAAGAGGCACGAGAAGTCTTTCAAACACCGTCAGCGGCTCCCATACCTAGTAAGATTTCAGCGTCCTTAAAGCTTGGGTTAAAAAGATGATGTGAAGAACGTGTGCCTAAAACGCAAATCGTCTTTTTCCACCAAATCTTTGTGGTGTATTGTGTTATCAGTGCTGCCATTGCCAATCTGAGCTTGCAACAAGAAGAGAAGCAATTGTGGACCATTTTACTGAGCAGTTGCATCGGTTACCTTCTCTCCAATCTTTCCCTGAAGTACTCAAACGGTAACTACGGGAGACTTGCGACCAACTTCAGTCACCATCCCAACAGTCACAACAACAACAACATTCTTTTGGACACTCCTCCGACTTCGAGTGACCCCTCAGACAGCACAACTCTGGAATTGTGAATAGCCAATGTTACGTAACTTTACCCAGTGACAGTTCCATGGATGTGTTTCGCTACAATACTCTTTGCTGTTTCACGGCCAAATTACCTCAGGCCATCCAATTGGATCACGAAGCACACTGGGAAGTGGCTTTGGTCGAAATCATTCATCCCACACAAATCAAAAACATCACTGAAAAATCAAAACACTTTCGAGGTCGAAATCCTGAATGACCAAGTCCAACAAGCCATGAAACACATTGGGTTTACAGGTATAAAAAACCAGCAAGCAATCCATCATTCACCATCTATACTGTGAAAATTTCGGCACGCTCCTTTAGGGGTCAAGATTTGGTGGACACGAATGATTCCAGGTTTGAGGAAGTGTTTGGCAAAGCGCTAGACAAATCCAAGCGAATTGTAACCCTCGAGTACCATAAAGTGGCTGGTCGCCTGCTGATGAAATTTAAGGATGCCCAAACATGGCCCATCAGTTTTAATCGTAGTTTGTTTGAATGTTTGCGAGGAGACACAAATGGTACCGAATTTCATTCCAAATATCATCTGCAATACGGAATTTTACAAGTATTTTACAAGCCCTGTAGAACTGAATGAAAGATTGAATTTGAATTTTGTGTACTCCGATGTGATGAAGTACAAAGTGTGGGACTCACAGTCTCACCGTTCCTGTAATTAATTCCTTTCAAAGTGGATTCAGTCACAACGAATGACGAGGAAGGTGGAAACACACATCACGTTCACCGCGAGTTTGTACATCCTCAGTATTTACCCAGCAGTAAGTCGTATTTTGACACTGTCAACATTACTATAAAAGGATATCTGGGACAACATATTCCATTCACCAACGGGAAAGTCACGGTGAAACACCATCTTCGAAAAAGATTCTCTAGCAACTTGTAAGTCATGTATCAAGTGTACCGAGGAGTCTCTCGACAGCGAGGACATGGTTTAGAAGATATGCTGGAATCTGCCTTTCGTTCGGTGGACCCTGTTTTGGAACCGATGTTGACACCATGATTGCACGTCTTGAAAAATGCCGCTTTCACGCAAGGCAAAGAATTTCTCTAAAATGTCATCATCGACAAACAAAACCCCAAACAAGCCTTCTTGAGAACAGGCAAAAATTTCTTGCTTCAAGTTGGAAAAGACATTTTGGGCCTACTAGAAACTCCTATAAAAGCCCCGAATGCTGAGAAATCAGGTATTCCTGCTTCCTCAGTCCACAGCAAGGACAAGGCAGAAAGTGACGACGAAGACACCCCTCCAGAGGAGTTCACACACACAGAGCTAGAAAGACCAAGAAAAGAAGAACCGTCCAAGAATTAGACGTGTTTGATTATTCAAAAGAAAAATGATGCACCGAGGGTCTTGCGAATGTTCCAAGTCGGAAATGGATTTGTTTGCCATGTCACCAACTATAATGATGATGCAAGAATCCCACTGGGTAGAATTTCATCCCGTCTCCTCTGTCATAGACTCAGGATCAGCCCCCATCGAATATGAAATCAAAGGACAGCCCGAAAATTACATCGATCTGAATAGGAGTTACTTGTACTTGAAAGTCAAAGTACCCGACACGGACGGCGGTCAACTAGAGGCCGATGACGGTAGTAGCCCTTGTCAACAATTTCATGCATTCCTTGTTCAGTTCAGTCGATTTGAACTTGAATAACAAACTGATCAGCACTAGCATGGATACTTACCCTTATAGAGCGTACCTAGAAAATCTCTTGACGTACGGAAAAGAAGCTAAGAGACTCATCTGGACGCCTGCGTGGTTTGGAAACCTGACGCGCCTGGCAAGTTCCAAAGCCCAGATGCCAACAATGCAGGGTTTAAACACCCTCAAAGCAAAATTGATCTAAGCCGTAGTTTATAATTGATTGATCGATTGCATTTGGACATGTTGTTGCAATAGAAGTATTTGCTCAACTGAGTGGATGTCCGTCTCCGATTGAATCGAAGCAATGTCACTTTCCATTTGATTGCTTCAGGTGATGCCGTTTAGAAAACTGTCTTCCAAGAAGCTCGACTCCACTTAAGCCGCGTGTAACTGTTACCTAAAGTGGGAAACGACATCAGACAGACTTTGAGCAGAACGACCGCCAAGTATCCGATACGACGAGTGGAAGTGAAAACCTACATTATTCCAGCTAACCAGCGGTCCATGATTGAAGATCGCCTGGTCCAAGGACAGTTACCTAAGCGTTTAATCATTGGTATCGTCGATAATTCAACCTTCAACGGAGCCTAAATGTAAAATCCTTTCGAGTTTCAGCGCTTCAACGTGTCCAAGATCGAATTCAATACCTTGTGTACCAGACCTTTCGAACCTAACTTTGAGCAAAAGAATTACTTAAGGTCGTACTTGTCCCTGTACGAAACTAATGGAAAGGTAGAGACCAACACCAGTCACGGCATTTTGTACAACGATTATGCACGAGGTTACGCTTTGTGAGCTTTTGATTTCACTCCTGACCAAAGCAGCGACGAGGGACAATTCCACCCTATAAAATCTGGCTAACTGTGTGTGGAACTTCAGTTTAAAGGACCACTAAAAGAGATGTTGATGGTCCTCTTGTATGCCGAATTTGATAATATGATACAAATCAACAGTTTCAGACGAGTCATTCTAGACTTTTAGAGGTTATGAAAGACACTTATCCCACTTTGAATGGTGGAGCCTCTTTGGAAATGGAATGGGAGGATATATTGGAAGCAGAACCATCCACTAAACAAGGCAAAGACGTAGAGGACATGGTGATGTCCAGATGGTCAGAACAAGAACAACATTTAGTCTCTTGTTTTGTAAAACATCCGGCAGAAACAAGTACAGGGTTGACCAAGAAAGATTGCTATGGATGTCAAAACGATCATCCCAGTCAAATTAAACACGATAAATGTCTAATGATGAGCCAAGAAGAAAAATTGGACGAGTATCTGGAGGACGCTTGGGGTCTCATCTCGGAAGAAGCAGTGTTGCATCAGTGGTATAAAGACTTGCGTGATAATTCCTCCCCTTCCATTGACTGCTCTAGAGATCCATCGCATCGAATCTCTCTTGGCACAGAGTTCGGAGACGAAGGGAAGAGGCAATTACTTGACAGGGATTTTCAAGCAGAAAGTCAGGATTGAATTGATGACTTATTACCTTTGAAAAATCAAGGAAAAATGGATACCTTGGATCTTTATTATCTTTTGAAAAACAGTTCGTACACTGCTTCTTGGAATCCTGTCATGTGCGTTAAAGATGAACTTCCTCATCGCAAACCTAAAAACCATCAAGCCTATGTCATCAACACGGACGACAGTCATCTCCCAGGAACCCACTGAGTAGCCGTCTACTTTCCGTACAAAATGACTCTTTGGAGTATTTTGATTCGTATGGATTATCGCATTTGGAAGACGACATCATCGGCTCTATGAGAAGAAATGCCCAGACAACTCGCTTCAATAATGTGAAATTACATGGCACAGATTCTCTGGTGCGTGGACAATATTGTGTGTATTTTCTTCATCAACGCAGTCTTGGATATTCCTTAGAAGATTTAGTGACTTATTTTGATCGTGACTCCTCTAGAAACGACGGAAAAGTAGATCGATGGTTTTGTGACCGTTATGGATATCTCTTGCCGTTAGCTAGGAAAGGTAGTGTACATCAATGGCCCAATGACCTCCATCCGTGCAAGTCTAACCTGATTTCACAACGTTGTCAACCTTGTCAAAAATTTGTTGTTTGAAAAAAATGTATTGATGTTATTTATTTGTTGATGGTTTGTTGGTTGAATAAAAATGTTATTTAGAAAGGGTGTTTGTGGTTTGTTTTAATTTTTTTTATCACTATCTGTGTCCTTTGACGTCTCTCTATCCCTCACTATGAGATAAGCTATAACGTTCTTACCAAAAACCGTACGGATGTTTTCTATCGCATCCTCTCTTGAGACATATAAAACGGGGTGGTCTCCAGCCTGACCATCCATTGTTAATGCGTCTAGCTGAGAAGATGTCTTCAAAACTAGCAAAGCTGAACAATGTACACGTCCATTTGCATCGTGTCAGGCAAAACCTGATGCCCAAGCCTGAAGAGACTGAAAATGTCAGGATGATGAACGTGGCACAAGACCTGATAGAAGAGGTGTTCAAAGATGAAATAAAAAAGGAACAAGAGGAATGGACCGAGAAGTACAAACTTCAGAAACAGCAGAAAGAGAGAGAGAGAGAGAGAGAGAGAGAGAGAGAGAGAGAGAGAGAGAGAGAGAGAGAGAGAGAGAGAGAGAGCAGCAGCAGCAGCAGCAGCAACAACAGCAACAGCAGCAACAACAAGAGGAGCCAGAAAGCGGTTTTTCGGAGTGCCGTGTGGACACGATAGAGTTCTCCTTCTCCTTCGGCAGAAGCAGACCCTATCCTGTGGGAAAACCTGCAGCCAGACGGGGACGCAATCTTAGACGATAAGAGATTGCCATAACCCCCTTCCAACAAAACAGTACTTTTCAGGGCTACCCCCAACAATCTAGAAAAGAGATACTAGTCAGATTGCCAAAATATTTGTCTGTCTATGTGTTTGTCTGTAAGTTTGAAAGAAATAGAAATGTGCCTATAAGCACTTCATTTCTCTGGTTTGTAAGATAGTGTGTGTGTGTGTGTGTGTGTGTGTGTGTGTGTGTGTGTGTGTGTGTGTGTGTGTGTGTGTGTGTGTGTGTGTGTGTTTTGTATATTGTTCTATGTTTTTGGTTATGGTGGAGTGGGTATTATAAGTTTTTTTGTGTAAGGGGAATGTTTTCCTTCACGTCTGTGCTTCAGACATAAATCGATCGCAGCGTTCGTCTTTCTGGCTACCCAGCGTTGACTCGTCAGCTAAAAGAAGATGAGCAGAATCAGCAAACTGTTGCAGCTTCAGATGCACCTGGAGTATGACAGGTGAATCCTGGATGAGCTTGCCATGGAGGCGATCCAGGAAAGTGCCAGGATAGAAGAGGAGAAGGGAAAAA